>JABUQX010003711.1:0-29922 GCA_015478945.1 Trachelipus rathkii | reverse complement strand
AAAAATACATTCAAAGGGTCAAGATATTGATCAGAAGTGCCGGGGATATTGAATTCGAGAGGTACATCTGTATTTGTGATTGCGTGAACGGGATTAATACTAATAAAGTTGGATTCACTTACACTGATCTGTGTAGGGTTCACTGAGAAGAGATCCAATTCACTCTTACAACAGTCTGGGCTGAAGGGATGAAGGAAATGCATCTTGCTGGTACAATTGCCGGACGTATAATGAGGAGAGATTTGTTTAAACATTCCTTATATACGAAATAGTTTCCGGTTGTCACTGTTTATGTAAAAAAAATAACCACTTATCGTCGTTATTAAAGGGCAAACACATCAATACACTTTTTCTTTAGTGGTCCTTTCCTATTCCTATTTATAGTTTTTTTACGGTGACCTATACCTTGACCAGTCATCTTACGTCGTATTTTTCGTTTAAAATCATCTAACATTTCATCAGAAGCATCGGCTAGTCGACGTTTTACTGCGGCTCGTGGGTCAATGCCACCCATAATATCCTAGAAAGTATCTATACCTGTTCTAGCTGCTTTTTTAGCGAGGTATTTACCTCCTGATTTAAACAAAGGGATAGCACGTCTGAACAACGAAGCCAAAAATCCACCTAAACCATATCCCCTCTGCATTCTTGAACCCCTGAGGACTCGTTCTCTTCCAATTATTATAGCGAGCTTCTTTCTAATGTGTACTTTACACACTGCTGTCCCAGTCGTGAATGGGTATGGATTACCTTCTACGTCTCTTATATAAATACGAATGGAACTCAGTTGGGTCTTACTTAACGGTAAGTAGTGAACATTAGGAAAGCTTATAACTCTATTACCTTTAGGAAAATGAACTACCCTTAACAAAGAGGCTTTAGTATTCCCAACATACTGATGGTCTATAATATCTGTATAAACATAGGCCATACCAGGATCTTGAAACATCTTAGAAGGCATGCATACAAAATGTAATGAACTCTCAGTGTCATTTTTTGAGACATAACTCACCATTGTTGGTATTATAACGTATTAGTCCTTTAGAGATGGTTTGATATCGTTATATTTTAATATTGAGTCTACATGCGAGTAATTACATTTACGAAACCAGGCTGCAGAATGAAAAATAAATAAACTTCTATCTTTCAGGTTCACGTGAGTTTGAGATTTTAAGGTGATTAATACGTTATCTTCGTTAACGGTTTTATTAACAAGAAACACTAAATCTTTACATAGCAGACTTGTTTCAAATTTTTTGTTTAAGGCCATGAACACATCAGTAACCGAATTGTAAAGACCCCTACTTATGAAATATTTTTTATAGAAATATTCTTTTCCATCATGTTCGATAATGTCTGTATTAGCTTTAATTTTTAATACATTTTTAACATATTCAACGCTTCTAAATATTATAAATGCCGAAGGGGACTCCAATATATTCTCAACAGATGCATCAAGAATTATTTCACTTAATCCTGCTTCGTACATTTCTCGATCAAAAGTTATAGGGTTCAATAATTGAGTTGTATAGTCTGATATTTTATTAGCTGGATGTAGATCCATAGAAGCCGATGAGGGCAGCGTTAGATAGAAATGATCTTCGGAGGTCATGATTATAGTTTCTCAATTTCATATGCAGCTATTTACGAACTAGAGTCTTTACACTATCGGAGCTTCTTCCGTATATGCACTTTACACACAGCCGTACCAGGTGTGAATGTGTAAGGGTTCCCTTCGACATCTCTTATATACACTCTTATGGTTCTAAATTGAGCATTATTCAGAGGTATATAGTGTACACTTAGGAAAACTATAACTCTTGCCATCTGTTTAGAAAATGTATCACTCGTTAGATAACTGAGGCCTTTAGTTGTTTCCAACAACTGGGGTTCTACAATGTCGCTGTAAACATACGCTACACCAGGGCCATGTAACATCTTTGAAGGATCAATACAAAATGTAATGAATCATCGTGGTCTTCACTCTCCATGTTCCCAAAGTAAACTGATCAATGTTTCTTAACTTCACTAGCATTTATATAACTGTTAAAGTTCAGAGGGTAACCAACCCATTTGACAAGATACTGCTTATTTTTACCTTTCCCATTAGATCCTAATATTTTTTCTATTTTATACTCGTGACTCTTAGAATCAAATCGTATTTTCTGTATTTCTTGTTTATAGAATCCTCCTTTTATATTTTCTCCGTCTAAATCCTTAAGATAGTATAATTTTATTCTTTCTCTAGGGAATTCTCTGATAGTATCTACTTTAAAAACCTCTCTCGACCAACCGGATTCATACCCTTTTCTGAAATTTTCATCAGTCCTGGATACTCTCACATAATCTTCTACTTTAACACCCGTGTTATCTTTTATTTTTTCCATTGAATTGATAGGTACAGCAGGTTTTGTCTTCACCCATCTCTAAAGGGGTATTCTTAAGTGTTCTATGATAAGACCGATTATAGGAGTAAGCCAGGTCTTGTAGTATATCGAAATATTTAAATGTATTCATCTTTGTGAAATACCTATGCATTCTTTCTTTTATAGTTCTTTGTACTCTTTCAACTATTGCAGCTTTATTAACTGAAAATGTGTTGTAATACCCTATGTCATACTCAGTAACTATTTCTTGAAACTCTTTGCCTAAAAGTTCTGTACCCTTATCTGTCCATATCATTTGAGGATATCGGCCATCTTCATCTATAATTTCTTTGACTGCTGTAGCAACAGTCTTTGATTTTTTATCTTTTAAAACCCTTAACCATAAGTATCTGGAATATACGTCTATCACAAAAAGAATATATTGATACCCATCATTGTAAGATTTATATTTTATCATATCTGTCAAATCTAACTGCCATACGTTATCTAAATGCGGGGCTATAGTTTTCCGTGTCGGAAATTTTTTTCGTATAGGTTTATGTAGGGTAAAAGCATCCTCACCTACTAAATATTTTTTCAATTCTTTTTTATTAATTTGAGGAAACTTTGATGCAAATCTTGAAAAACCACCATAATGTAACGGACTGCCTCACATCAAAGAATATTTATCGACCGCTCCTTATCATCATGTACAATGACATTAACAATAAAAATTATATTCATTTATACTGAAAGATGATATAAAAACCAAATGTATATACGAAATATTTTATTTTTAATTACAAAATAATATTAACTATTTTAAATTACAAGTCTAAAAACACAGCACGTGTATACAGAAAGATAACGTAGGCTATATACAAAATTTTAAATTACAAATAATACAATCATATAAAAAAAATTACAATAAATAATTAGGAACTAATCCATTATGAAGCGAAGTATGGTTTTTTTTTATTCTTCCTACACTTGAACGTAATGTACTTCTACTTATCAGCTTTAATCTATCCGATGCAAAAGAAGTACCAGAAGGACTTGAGTCAGGTCTAGGAGACATTGGAATATTATCCAGATCCGCTAATCTTTGTTTATTCAGGATTAAAGGTCCTCGGAAATTAATAGCTGAAGTTCTTGTTTTGATCCTGTTCTCCTGGCTAACAGGAAGCCTTTTCCAATCAACGAGAGAATCGGCACAATCAACAAGTATTCGATCCAGCTATGACTTCTCCGTCAATAATGATTTGACCAAGTTCATTCCATGTAATCTGATCTTTTAAAATATTATATAGAGCTATACCCTTTTTCTTACTCCTCATTGGTAAGCTTTCCTTGAGTACATGTTTAAAATTATCTTCTCTTTTCACATCAATCTTAGTATTTGGTGCTAGAACTGAATCTTCCTTAGGTGAATTTAATAAAACTTTTAGATCTACTAATTTTTGTATAGCATTTTGATATAGGATTCTTTTTCATGAATGTTAACCATCAGAGTTTAATATTTGATGCAGTTCCTTCTCGTAATTATTTATCTTGTTCAACTTGCGGATCATATAAACTCAAAGGCTGCTGTTGAAGCAACGGTTGACAATCTGGTGCAGTTGAGGGTTTGATTGGGATTGTTCGAACTGCTGTTGTTGTTGCTGTTGTTGAGGTTGTTGTTGTTGTTGTTGTTGTTGTTGCTGTTGTTGTTGTTGTTGTTGTTGTTGCTGTTGATGCTGTTGCAGAGGTAGGGGTCCAGTGTTATATTTCATCTTCTCATAATCGCTGTAGGGTAAAACCACTACTTTTCATCATTGAGCAAGCACTTGGTTATCAAAGGGGCTATAACGGAAAAGAGTGAAGGTAGGAACACACCTCCACCTTTCTGTAATAGCTTCTTTTTATTTTTAAGTTTTCTTACGTTACCGCAAGTTTTTAATGATGTTTTCTATGACGCGTAGCTTGTACACTTCTGGAGGGTCTGTTAAAGGAACATTCCTTTATAAGATTTAGGCATACTTCTGCTATACATTGTATAAATTTTTCATCTTCACAGATCAGTTTACCGTTTTTCAGAAGGTTTCAGGTTTTTAAATTGTTCTCATAGAGTAAGTAATCTGCTACTAGAGTACTCATTATTTAGGTATGTTATACTGTCTCAATCTCGTTAGGCAAGATATTTGTACCGCAGTAACACTCTATGCGTGTTCTTAGGATGAAGCTCACAGAGAAATAACAGTGAGGTATAGATGTAACCTCTTTATATACTTTTAGGAACTTTTTACGTTGAGTAGGGAACATTTGGGTAGCCACAACATTGACCTGACTCATATCCTTTCCTTGTCCGAACAAGATTAAATACTGTGTGTTTACAGACACATCCCTTATATACTTATTCTGATGAAAGATATTCTGTGTTATAAAAAATTCTGTGATGTCTAAATGATGAGAGTAAACTGTGAAAATTTCTGCTATATCCTCATTCAATTTATGCATCAGATCATCAAGAATGATATAATTTTATGCCCTGGTAAACATTGAAGAGCTTTTATGTCATATAAACCCTTCGTGAAATTCGATTACATCTTTGTAGCTTAAACTTTTCTTGGTTAACACTGTAGCACCATATGATTTTAACAGGTTGTTGTTCGAAAATCTCGACCTCTTTTAAAATGTTTAATAACGGAAAGGTTTTCCGGCACCCTGTAGGACCTGACACAAGATATGTAGCAGGAGCGCGGAACATAAATTTATCAACGTCCATTCTAGATTGATATCTGAACACTAATGAATAAGAAAAGGTTTGCATTTATGTTATAAATGAATCAATAGATCAATAGATCAATAGATCAATAGATCAATAGATGAGTAGGAGGGTAGGAGGGCATTTGATTTACTGATCTACTGATTTAGGCGGTAAGTAAACATTAACAATTTACTTAAAAAATTGACTTGAATCAATAGATCAATAGATCAATTAGATCAATTAGATCAATAGATCAATGATGGGTAGGAGGGTAGGTGAGGGCACAGTTTTGATTTTTACTGAGTTTACTGATTTGGGTAGGTGTAAAAACATAACAATTTTAATGAAAATATGACTTGAATCAATAGATCAATAGATCAATAGATCAATAGATCAATAGATCAATAGATCAATAGATCCCATATGGACAGAAGGGTGGTTGGATGATGGTATGATTTCTGATTTACTGATTTATGGTACGTGAAACATAAAAATTTTAATAAAAATATGACTTGAATCAATAGATTAATAGATCAATAGATCAATAGATCATATATGGACAGAAGGGTGGTTGGATGATGGTATGATTTACTGATTTACTGATTATAAGGGTATGTAAAAAGTAAATTTTTTACGTTATAAATATGAAAAGACTTAAAAAAAATTTAAGTAAAAACAAAAATAAATTAAAAAATAAAATAAAAATAATAAATTTTTGAAAAAAATTAAGTTGGAAACAGAACACGTCTGCGTTCTCGTATCGGATCGCACATGCGGAACGCTAGGGCGCGCGCACGCGCCCTTTTTGCGTCGGACCGTGCCGGCGGGCGTGCCTGCAGGCGTCGGATCGCGCCGGCGCGCACACGCGTCGGCCCGGGGCCAGATAACGGAACCAGCATCGCTCAAGCAAGTCTCAAACACTCATATTCGAACTCTATGATCTTATAAACCTATATTTTAACACCAATATTTTATTATTATTATGTCAATATTTACTAACCAAGCACCGCACCGGACCCAACACCGGTGCCTTTGCTAACTCAAACTCTATAGATTCAGACTCCCTTCTCCTTCTTCTATACACTATCCAAATTTCAGCCTTCTACGAGCAATTTAATTTTTAGGGGGCAGCGTCCCCCTTACGGGGGGACGCAGGGGTACGTAATCTCGTCTACGACGAGATTACGTCATCACGCTCAAGCCTAGCTCGTCTTAAGCCTAATCTTCACTCGTGTGTGTGTGTGTATTTAAGTTTTTTTTAATTAATTTTTTGTTATTATTATTATTTATTTATTTATTTATTTATTTTTAATTTTTTTTTTATATTTATTTATTATTTATTTATTTATTTATTTATTTATTTTTATTTATTTATTTATTTATTTATTTATTTATTTATTTATTTATTTATTTATTTTTAATTCTTATTTATTCGTTCTATTGTACCCTGCGGGATACAATAGAACGACCTTTCGCGGTCAAAATGACCGATTTGCCTTTTTTCATGTACGTATGTACGTACGTACGTACGTACCGTACATACGTTCCGGCCGTATAATTTCTACTTATGTATATAATCTATGTTATCTTTCTGTATACACTTGCTATGTTTTTAGACTTGTAATTTAAAATAGTTAATATTATTTTGTAATTAAAAAATAAAATATTTCATATATACATTTGGTTTTTAATATCACCTTTCAGTTTAAATGAATATAATTTTTATTGTTAATGTCATTGTGAATCATGGAGGCTAAGGAACCGGTCGATAAATATTACTTTGATGTGAAACAACCATACAGTTACGGGGGTTTTTCAAGGTTTGCCTCAAAGTTTCCACAAATTAATAAAAAAGAATGGAAAATATATTTAGAAGGCGAGGATGCGTTTACCCTTCATAAACCTTTACGAAAAAAATTTCCGACACGGAAAACCATAGCGACACATTTAGATAGCGTATGGAAACTAGATTTGACCGATATAATAAAATATAAATCTTACAACGAAGGTTATCAATATATTCTTTTTGTGATAGATGTATATTCCAGATACTTATGGTTAAGGGTTTTAAAAGATAAAAAATCAAAGACTGTTGCTGCAGCTGTCAAAGAAATTATAAATGAAGATTGCCGATATCCTCAAATGATATGGACAGATAAAGGTTCATAATTTTTAAGTAAAGAGTTTCAAGAAATAGTTACTGAATATGACATAGGGTATTACAACACATTTTCAGTTAATAAAGCGGCTATAGTTGAAAGAGTACAACGAACTATGAAAGAAAGAATGCATAGGTATTTTACGAAGATGAATACATTTAAATATTTCGATATACTACAAGACCTGGCTTACTCTTATAATCGATCTCATCATAGAACACTTAAGAATACCCCTATAGAGATGGTGAAGACAAAACCCTTTGTACCTATCAACCCAAAGGGAAAAATAAAAGATAACACAGGTATTAAAGTAGGAGATTATGTGAGAGTATCCAGGACTGATGAAAATTTCAGAAAAGGGTATGAAGCTGGATGGTCGAGAGAGGTTTTTAAAGTAGATACTATCAGAGAATTCCCTAGAGACAGGTTAAAATTATACTATCTAGAGGATTTAGACGGAGAAAAAATAAAAGGAGGATTCTATAAACAAGAAATACAGAAAATACGATTTGATCCTAAGAGTCATGGGTATAAAATAGAAAAAAATATTAGGATCTAAAGGGAAAGGTAAAAATAGACAGTATCTTGTCAAATGGGTAGGTTACCCTGTGAAGTTTTAAACAGTTATATAAATGCAGCGAAATTTAAGAAACACTGATCAGATTACGTTGTGAACATGGAGAGAAGATCATTTCTATTTAACCTTGCCGTTATCGGCTTCGTGGACCTATATTCGGAAAATAAAATATCAGACTTTACTACTGAGTTATTGAGTCCTATAAAACTCGAGCGAGAAATGTACGAAGTTGGGTTATGCGAAATGATACTGGATGCGCGCGTAGAGAATATGCCTGATTCGCATATGGCATTTGTAATATTTAGAAGTGTTGAGAATGTTAAAAACGTATTAAAAATTAACACAGATATGAGAGCTATCGAGAGATAGAGAATATTTCTTTGAAATATAATTAATTAACCGCGGTCTCTATAAATCTCTTACCGATGTGTTCGTAGACTTAAACAAACAATTTAAATCAAGTCGTATATGTAAAGATTTAGTATTTCTAGTTAATAAAACATTTCAACGAGGACAATGTGTTAATCACCTTAAAGTCTCAAAGCTTAAGTAAACCTGAAAGATAGAAGTTTATTTATTTCCACACTACAGACTGGTTTGTAAGATGTAGTTACTGACGTGATGATACAAATGAGAATTAAACGATATCAAAGAGCTCTAGAGAATTAATACATATATCCCCACTAGTGGAAGAGTATTTAGATAAGCTTGTAGCAAAAAGCAACATCGATTATTCATTACATTTTGTATGTGATCCTTCAAAGATGTTACACGACCCTGGTGTAGCATATGTTTACAGCGATATTGTAGAACCCCAGTATGTTAGAAACACTAAGGCACAGTTACTAAGAGTGATACATTTTCCTAAAGATGGCAGAGTTATAAGTTTTCCTAGTGTACACTATATACCTCTGAATAACGCTCAATTTAGAACCGTAAGAGTGTATATAAGAGATGTCGAAGGGAACCCTTACCCATTCACACACATGGTACAACAGTGTGTAAAGTGCATATACGGAAGAAGCTCCGATAGTGTAAAGACTCTAACGCGTAAATAAGTGTATGTGAAACTGTAATCATGACCTCTGAAGATCATTTCTATTTAACGCTGCCCTCATCGGCTTCTATGGATCTACATCCTGCTAAAAAAATATCAGACTATTACAACGTCAATATTGAACCCTAATAACTTTTGATCGACAAAATGTATGAAGCAGGATAAGTTTGAAATAATCTTGATGCGTCTTGTGAGAAATATATTAGAGTCCCCCTCTGCCTTTATAATATTTAGAAGCGTTGAATTTATGTTAAAAATGGTATTAAAAATTAAAGCTAAGACAGACATTATCGAGCATGATGGAAAAGAATATTTCTATGAAAAATATTTCATAAGTCGGGTCTTTACAAATCGGTTACTGATGTGTTCATGGCCTTAAAATAAAAAATTGAAAACAAGTCAAATTATAGTAAAAGATTAGTGCTTTTCTTGTTATTAAAACCGTTAATTGAAAGATAAACGTGGTTATCACCTTAAAACCAAACCATTGTGACCTGAAAGATAGAAAGTTTATTATTTTCATTCTGCAGCATGTTTCGTAGATGTCATTACTCGCATGAGGACTCAATTTTAAGAAATAATGACATCAAACCATCTCTAAAAAGAATCTAATACGTTATATACCAACGATGGAAGAGTATGTCTAAAAAATGACACCGAGGAGTTCATTACATTTGTACTGGCATGCCTTGCTAAGATGTTTTCAAGATCTCAGGTATAGCCTATGTTTTTATTAGATATTATAGGACCATCAGTATGTAGGGAAAACTAAAGCTCTTTGTTAAGGGTAGTTCATTTTCCTAAAGGTAATAGAGTTATAAGGTTTCCTAATGTTCACTACTTACCGTTTTGAAGTAAGACCCCAACTGAGTTCGATTCGTATTCTATATCAAGAGACGTAGAATGTAATCCATACGCCATTTCACGACTGCGGACAGCAGTGTGCTAAAGTACACATGTAGAAGGAAGCTCGTTAAATAATAATAATAATGGAAGAGAAAGAGGTCTTCAGGGGTAAGAATGCAGAGGGGATATGGTTTAGGTGGATATTTTGCTTCGTTGTTCAGACGTGCTATCCCTTTCTTTAAATCAGGAGGTAAATACTCGCTAAAAAAGCAGCTAGGACAGGTATAGATACTTTCCAAGATATTATGGGCGGTATCGATCCACGAACAGCTGTAAAACGTCGACTAGCCGATTTTCAGATGAAATGTTAGATGATGTTAAACGAAAAATACGACGTAAAATGACTGGTCAAGGTGTAGGTCGCAATGAAAAAAAAACTATAAAAAAGTAATAGAAAGGACCTAAAGAAAAGTGTATTGATGTGTTTGCTTTCTAATAATGATGATAAGTGGTAACCTTTTTTACGATCAACAGTGACAACGGAAACTATTTCGTATATAAGGAGTGTTTAAACAAATCTCTTCCTCATTATACGTCCAGCAAATTGTACCAGCAAGATGCCATTTCCTCCAATCCCTCCAGCGGACTGTTGTGTAAGGAGTGAATTGTCTCTTCTCAGTAACCCTTACACAGATCAGCGTGAGTTTGAGTCCAATTTTTAGTAGTATTAACCCTATTCACGCGGATAAAATACAGAGTATGTACTTCTCGAATTTTCAATGATGTCCCCGCACTCTGACAATATCTTGAACCCTTCGAAGTGTTTTTATATCTGAATACTAAGTTAGTAAACGAAGATGTTTCAGATCTCACAGGAACCGATCACGTAGTGTATCCGAGACAAATTTCCTGTATACGTGTTTTAATAAACTTGAGGTGTTTTTAAATGTGAACATCTCTAGGAGCATTCAGCTGCAGTATACCTTATCAATTATATTGAAAACTTTACTAAATTATTCTCAAGATGCTAAGGAGTCTCATCTGCAATCATTGCGGATATTAACAATCTTAAAGATGTAGGAGAAACATTAGAACAACGCTGGTTTAAGTCTAAATTAACACGTATAATATTATGGACTTGTAACGGTGATATATTTCTCTCAGGAAAGACTTATTCGTACATCAGTGGACACCGCAATTTATAGGTGTAACTATATCTACACCTGAATTTTGCTCTTAATGTTAAAAGCGCTGTTTTAGCCACAACTACGGCTCCAAAGGCCTATCTTTAAATTATTGGATGCTTATCTATATGTACGTAAAGTGAAATTATCTCCCATTAAACATATGGAAATAGAGAAATCTCTTTTGACCGATACAGCAAAATATCCAATCAAGAGAATTGAGACTAAAATTTTTAACTTTACCCAAGGATTATCGAGTATTATTATACCTAACATCGTCAATGGTAGTTTACCTCAGAAGGTAATAATAGGAATTGTAGAACACGATGCTTATTCTGGAAACTATGGAAAGTCGGCCGTTTAAATTTACCCATTTCGGACTTAAGAGAGGTATCAGTTTACACGTGAATGTCAACCGTACTGGTCGTGATTATAGATTATAGTATGAGGACTTTCACTTCTCAATGTTTCGCGTCCTTTTTACGATTTATTTGCTAATACTGTATCTTGCAGCGATAACGGTACAGGTGTTGATCTCAAGACTTATGCCGAAAACAGTAATTTATATGCATACGATCTCACTGCTGATCTTTCAGCTTGTAATGCTTATCATCTCAATATCCTAAGAAAAGGAACATTAGTTGTGAAAAAAAACGTTGGACAAATTTGGCATCCTCAATCTCAGTTCTGGTGTATCTGGAACATCCTCAAACATCGGAGATGACAGAGTACGAAATATTATCTTGAATTATTAAAGATGGATGAAGAAGAAATATTAAACTCCTTTGGAAACGAAAGAAGATTTTTAGGTGTATTCGCCTGTAATGAACTCGGTTCTGTGAAATTGGATACCGACTCTGGTCTTATCTTCAACACTTCTCCTAGGGATGTTTCGAGCAATGGACACTGGATAGCCGTGTATAAGAATAAAAATAATGTTGTATATCTCCTTGACTCTCTGCATTTAGATTTTATGTTTAGTAATCATTATGTAACATCTTTTTTAAAATATAATAATGTTCAATATGTTAAGACCTTATGTTTTCCTGTACAACCTATCAGTTCTAATTTATGTGGTGTATACTGTATTTATTTCAATATGTGCTTTTTAAATAATGTTTCTTTTAATAAACTTGTAAATATATTTGATGCTAAAAATTTATATGTTAACGATTATGTAGTTTGCACTTATGTTATAAACGCTTTAAAATAAAAACTTGTTTTCTTTTCCTACTTTTAACCAAAGAACTTATTTATACTATAGAAAAATATGACTTGAATCAATAGATCAATAGATCAATAGATCAATAGATCAATAGATCATAGCAGGGTAGGAGGGTGGTGGAAGGCAGTTTGATTTACTGATTTACTGATTTAGGGTATGTAAAACATAACAATTTTAATAAAAAAATATGACTTGAATCAATAGATCAATAGATCAATAGATCAATAGATCAATAGATCAATAGATCATAGATGGGTAGGAGGGTGGTGGAGAGGGCAGTTGATTTACTGATTTAGGGTATGTAAAACATAACAATTTTAATAAAAAATATGACTTGAATCAATAGATCAATAGATCAATAGATCACGGAAGGGTAGGAGGGTGGTTGGATGGTGGTTTGATTTACTGATTTACTGCTTTAGGGTATGTAAAACAAGTAAATTTTTATGTTATAACATGAAAAAAATAAAAAAAAATTTAGTAAAAACAAAAAATAAATTAAAAAAAAAAAATAAAAAATAATAAATTTTTTAAAAAAATTTAAGTTGAAAACAAAAGCTCACTCGTAAAAGCTAAAAAAAAATTATAAATTTTATTAAAAGAAAACAGAACACGTTTGCGTTCTCGCGGTGGTTTCGCGCCGGATCGCGCCTGCGGGCGCAAGCGCCAGATTGCGCCTGCGGGCGCACACGCCAGCCCGGGGCCAGCTGTCGGAACTCTTCTCGCAGGGGTCTTCAAACCATCATTATTCGAAATCTAGGACCTATAACATATATTTCGGTATCATACTGTATCGGTATACAGAATATTTAATAACTCAGCACCGCACCGGAGCCAGCACCGGTGCCGGTTCCGGATCGAATCGAATCGAGATCCGTATCCTACTACTCATCCTCCTCTATACTATCTCCAAATTTCAGCCTTCTACGATCATTTCAATTTTTAGGGGGGCCAGCACCCCTCCCCCCTATGGGGTGCAAGGCCACGTAACCTCGTCTACGACGAGGTTACGTCACCCAATATGGGGTTGTTAAATTTGAGGGAGATACCATGTTGTAAACTCTATCCGTTACCAGGTGTTGGTTGGTGCGGTGCAGTGCGATAATAATAATAATAATAATAATAATAATAATAATAATAATAATAATAATAATAATAATAATAATAATAATAATAATAATAATAATAATAATAATAATAATAATAATAATAATAATAATAATAATAAATAATAATGATAATAAGTAATAATAATAATAATAGATAATAATAATAATTAATAAATAATAGAATAATAATAATAATAATATATTAATAATAATATAATAATAATAATAATAATAAGTAATAATAATAATAATAATATAATTAAGAATAATATAATAATAATAATAATAATAATAATAATAATAATAATAATAATAATAATAATAATAATAATAATAATAATAATAATAATAATAATAATAATAATAATAATAATAATACCTTATAAGAAGGATTTATACCAAGTTTCAGCCTTCTACGTCAATATCTCAGGTTTGGGGGCTGGCACCCCCCCCCTATGGGGTGCATGGCCACGTAACCTCGTCTACGACGAGGTTACATCACCCCCTATGGGGGTGTTAAGTTTGAGAGAGATACCATGTAGCAAACTCTATCCATTACTAAGTGAGGTGCGGTGTGCGGTGCGGTGCGGGGCCACAACCGGGGGACGGGAATATACACGTCAATAAAAAATAATATTCGGTAATTAAACATTTACTTTTTTTTTTTTTATTTAATTATTTATTTATTTATTTATTTATTTATTTATTTATTTATTTATTTATTTATTTATTTATTTATTTATTTACTTATTTATTTTTTAAAATTCGGAAAACTGTTTTTTTTCCATGGTGTTAGAGTTGCCAAAAATGCCAAAAAAATGCTAAAAATGCTAAAAAAAAGCATTATTATTATTATTAGCATGTTGCCAGATTTGTCGCTAAATCTGCCACCCTTTCATCTGTATCTTTGACTACTATATATATATATAATAATATATATATATATATATATATATATATTATATATATATATATTATATATATATATATATAATATATATATATATATAACACATTTATATATATATATTAGTATATATATATATATATTACATATTGTTTTTCTCTAAGTTAGAGATATTAACATTTAATCTTATAAATCTTTAATCTTATAATCTTAATAAAAACATAAACGGTATTGTAATAAAAAAATCAAAAAAATTCTTATAACACAACAAGTCCCATTTTTAATAATTTTCACCTGTACATGGGAAGAGAGATGAGGGGCTCCCCAACCCCTTAGAAACCACAAGAAAGAGTCCTTCATATGAGCGAACAACAACAATAAATTTAAAATAACTTGTCCAGAACCTACTGTATATATGGAGTATATAATAATAGTTTTTAAATACAATTTAGATGAATATTTCCGATTTTAGAAAAGAACCGTTTCTAAAATTTGGCTACCGGCAGAAATTTAAGCCGTTTTCGTTTTGGCATTTTGTCTTACGATCGATAAGATAAAATCTTACGCATTTTAAGAACGGTTTCGATCCAAATCGACCGCGAGTGAATTCTTATTCTTATAAACTTGTTTACAAACATTACAAAAATCAGCTGTTGGGATGGAGAAGTAGAAAACAACTATATGATGGACTTCCCAAGGATTCTTGTGAGGCGTATTACAGTTATGCTACAATAAAATTAAGGAAGCAATACCTAGTGATCGATGTCTCATTGAATATGTTTTAGATTTTTTTTCGGAATACATAAATTTACTCATTTCCATACTCTTTATGTTGATAAAATTATTCAAGTTGTATCATTCAGTAATTAATCATATATTTATAATAAATATATATACTTCAAAAAGCTTAATTATATAGATCGCCTATAAGCGCCCCATAATAGTATAATGCATTACTTCTACTATGTCATTTATTTATTATCACTTATATAATATATATAATATTGATATATCACTATAGAGAGAGAGAGCAGAAGAGAGAGGAGAGGAGGAGAGAGAGAAGAGAGAGGAGAGAGAGAGAGAAGAGAGAGGCAGGAGAGAGAGAGATTTTGAACCCATTTGATACTATATATATTATATATATATACTATATATACTGATATATACTATATTATATATATATATTATATAATATATATATAATATATATATATATATGATATATTATATATTACTATACGTACTCTATTACTATATTATATAAATGCCATGTTACAAAAAAGAAAAAGCAATGAAAAGTGCATAATTTGTAACATCTATTCATCAAAAATTGGACATAACGCTAGAAAAAATTAAAGTCACTTTTTATTCAAGGAAGCATTTTCAACGGGCCTACCGCGTAGTATATATTATTTTACTAGTTACTGTTTTTGAATATTTTAAAAGGATAATTCACATAAAATAAAATGTTTCAACATAAAATATTTTGAACCACATTCCCACAACTCTTTAAAGTCATTAATAACAGATATCTATGTTTACATTGTAAAAGAAAAAAAAAATAAGTACCACGAAAAAAATGTGCACACTTTCACCTTTTCTCGATGTTATTATGTAAAGGCGGCCTGTGGGTGCCCCACCCACCCCCACCCCACCACCCACCATTTTGGTAAGATAGAAATTTTCTGTTTAAGAACATAACGAAATAGCAAATCTTACATGAAATTTGTTCAACATATTCTTACGTTTTGGTGAGAAAATTCTTCAACATTTTTCTTAAAATTTTGACAAAACGAACGATTTTTTTGAGAACGTTCTTATTTTTCGTAAGAATTCGTAAGAATATTGCCAAAACGAAAACGGCTTTACTTGAACCTATTTAGCTCCTACAGACCCTAAATTTCTTTAAAGGAAAAGGTAGCCCTGCCAATATGTGAAGCAGCTGAGAAACTTTTAAACACTCACTTTTTTCGACCTTGTTGCGCCCGATGTACTACATTTTATTAAAAGCTATTGGTTTACGTACGCTTCCTTAGCAAGTGATTTATTCTATTTTGAATATGGCCGTATTTGCTGAACATTTGTGTTTACTTTTTATGAGGATCAAATATACTGGAAGTGGAGTTTGCCAGAACTGTTTTATCCAGCTGTCTATCGGTTAGTTTGCCGTTTTGTCAGGAATGGTTTTCAACTATAGATAAGAGGAAAATTTTGGAAAGGCAAGCAGAAATCAGGAATTACCTTAGGGTAAGTAAGTTTGATTTGTCAGGCTTTTCTTGAATTATCTTTATATAACGGTGTGCCCAAATAGGCAAAAGATCCTAACACCTTTTATTCTGGGTATTAAACCATTTTCAATTTAGGAATTTCATTTGTAGCCACATTTGGCTTTAAATTTTGGGGTCACAATCTGAAGCATTTGATCGCTTTTCTTATTTGTAAGTTATGCCCCTTTCTAAGTTAAACATTTTTAAATGATTGATAAGTTTAATGAGTTATGCCTGAAATGCCAGCTTAAAAGACCTTTATTTTCATATCAAACGAGGCAACAATGAATATTTTTTTGATAATTACGATTAAACCCAGAGCCGTCCTAGCCTGCTCTGGATATTTCTTCAAACAATACATCCTTCAACCACGATGAGTACGGTTGAATTTTGAGGCTGTTATATAGAAAGATATATATACTAAGCTTATGACTTCCGCTACATTACATATTACTGAAAACTTGTTTGATTAACAAGTTGAGTTTCTCTAGAAGCATCTGGCATCTTGTCCTATCCATATTGTGGCTTTTAGTTATGCCAAGCCAATTTGGATAAGCGGATCAATAATTCGATTAACCTTTAAGTCCCACTGGAACGTGAGAGTACCATATTTTTTTATCGCTATTTTTGGCCAAAATATACCGATTTTTCTGATTTTTTTTTTCATAAAGTACCAAAAAGTATCAATCTATGTCGTCAGAATCGTTCACAATATCTAAAAAATCATTAGTGTTATCAGCTGTCGTGAGAAAAGGGTGTTTTAGGCTTTGAAAGATTTTTTTTTTCTTTTTTCGTGAAATGATGTTTTTCTGTGGTTATTTCTTATTATATATATATATATATATATATATTATATTATATATATATTTATATAATATTATATTTTATATATTTATATATTATATATATATAATATTATATATATAGAAAGAGGGAGGGAAGATTGATAATTGGGTGACAAGGTGAAGACTGTCATTGGCCATATCGTTGGGTTGATAATAGTCTGTACACTTTGGTTATCAAACTATGCATGTTTTGTTGAACCCCGATTTATGCTGCCCGGTGGATTCAAGGTACAGAAATGATGTGGATCGGAGGAACATTCTCTGTAACGTACAGTAAGTATAATGGGTGGCAGTCGATCTTGCAGATATGACTCATTGCGTATACAGGATTGACTTAAATCAGAAAATGGTATACTCCGGATCTTCTACTTATTTGCTGGAATTTCGATTGTTCCATGGCTGGCTGTTGTACCGGAGGGTGCATGTGCGAAAATGAGAAAAACCTTTTGGCTCTAGTCATTTCAAAACCGCACGTGGCGAAGCTTTATATGAACTCTATCAACTGGCAACTCACCAGAGGAGACGAGTTCTCCAGAAGGGGGGCCAGAGGGGGAGCCAGAGCTGGAGCAATTCGTAACCAAACCTAACCGCGAATATACTCCTGCATTGTCGGTCAGATTTGACAACATCTCTAACTGGCCATTCTTTACCAAGAAGAGGAAACGGTGCAAACTTTGCATCAAACAAAGGACAATAGCGATGTGTGAAAAATGCAAAGTCCATATGGGCTTGGTGAATCGGGGAAACGGCACTTCGTGTTTCGTTCAATTCCATTATTATTATTTGCTGGACCTTTCGATTGTCAATGCCTGGCTGTTGTACCGGAGGGTGCATGTGAGCAAAAATGAGAAAAAAACCTTTATGCCACTAGTCAATTTCAAAACCGACGTGGCAGAAGGTTTATTGAACTATTGAACTCTATCCACACTGGTACTCCAAGAGGAAGACCGAGTTCTACCAGAGGGGGGCCAGAGGGGGAGCCAGAGCTGGAGCAATTCGTAACCCAATACCTAACCGCGAATATACTCCTGCATTGTCGGTCAGGTTTGACAATATCTCTCACTGGCCATTCTTTACCAAGAAGAGGAAACGGTGCTAACTTTGCATCAAACAAAAGACAATAGCGATGTGTGAAAAATGCAAAGTCCATCTGTGCTTGGTGAATCGGGGAAACGGCACTTCGTGTTTTGTTCAATTCCATAAGCATTGAATAGGCTTCTCTACCCTCTGTCGCTCATTTTATATATTTATATTATATTATATTATATATATATATTTATATATATCTATAGAATATTAATATATATATATATGATATCTATATATATATATAGTTATATATTATGATGTTTATTTTTTTTAGTTTTCTAAGTTTCGATGTAAGCTTTTTTAATTTTTTTATTATAGTATATACCATTGGGTTCTCAACTGTGACGCGTCACCTTTGGGTGACGCAGCTTCCCCTCAGGGGTGAAGCGAAAGATTTGAACATTTTCATAATTGTGTTTCAGTTTTCATTTCAAAATTTTAATCGATTTTGAATTTTCCAACTTTGTCATGATTATAGTTTGCTTATTTTATTTTTTAACAGAAAACCGTGTTATAGAAAACGGATTTCTATAGAAAACGGATATATACGTAAAATTAAAAAATTGGCAAATGAATTCGAACGTTTTTTTACGTTATCGACACGTTCTGATTCTACATAAAACTTTTTCGGGTTCAAGTGGTTTTAGTAGTAAAAGAGATTGTGACGAGTGAATGTCGTCAATATAATTATTATTAAGTATATATTTTTATATTTACTATATTATATTATATACTATATATATTATTATATACATATATATATTATATATTATTTATATTTATATATTTTATATTATATATATAATATATATGATATATATATATATGTCCGATACCAGAAAAGAGGCCGATAACGATACCGATACTCTATTTTTTGGTGCGATCCGAATCGTAATTTAATTTAATAATAATAAATACACAGTACTAAGATAGAACATTTTGTGCCCTGCTAGGCAACTCAAGATTGCATTCCTGTACAAACAATACTTAGTATTTATATTAATCATATTTGGTTGTGCCAAGTATATTTATTTTTAAATTAAATAGTACTTTAAGGATAATAAGTTAAAGTAAATATAATTTTTTATGTTTGGTGTTTATTTCTAAATATATTCAATTCCATTTTACAGTAAGTATAAAGTTTAGCTACTAGCTTTTATCTTTTAACATGATTACAATTTAACAAGAATCTTTAACTAGCTACAATAATAAAGAATAAAATAAATGAAGCTACTTTCTATTAATCAGCCGAAAAGTTAAAAATAAAAAAAAAAACGCTATTATCAACTGACAAATAATAAAATACTCCGGTTTAAGATAGCTTCATTCAATACTTCAAAATTCAAATTCACAAATTGTGATGCAAAACATTAAGCTTTTACTAGTAATCTGGCGGGAGACTGTTCCTTTTTGGGGTGTTTTACATTCCTATCCTAACTACACTATAAATACGCTCTCTCTTGACTGAGGAAGGAGGTGCTGATAATTATTTTCCCAAGCCCTGATAATAATGAAAACCTTTGGCCATTTATGCACGACTGAAAGGTTCTCTTCTTTAGGCGCTTCATTTGGTTTGGTGTGAGCTCATCTCTCTTTTCACAGACTGCAAATTTGAATTATCTTTGCCCTTTGATGACTGTCTCTTCAGTTTTTTACGATGAGGTTCCCTGGTGTGATTCTTTGAAGGTGATGAGATATCAATGCAATTTCGGCCATGGACTTATCAAAGTCTAACATACTCCTCATCTTCAGTAGGTTTTATTTGCTGAAAAGCACATCGTCACTATCAGTGCTGTTGGCAGGGGTTGCAGATCAGGCGGCTTCCACTTACTCTCTCTTTTTTTTTTTTTTTTTTGCAGCGAGCAGCTCCGTTATGCTATTTTAATGCATTCTAGAGTGGTTCACCGTTGGAGGTGCCATTCTTGTGGTTTCAGCTAGCCTAAGGAATTCCTTATTAGAACCTTTTATTTTTTATTTTTTTCCAGTTGTCACCGCCGATCCACGGGTAGACCTATTCCAGAGTCGGTTGGTTGACGCTCAAATCTATCTAACGCAATTACGGCAGATGAGCACAGCGCAGGCTTTAAGTGCTGGAATTAATTGAGTAAGGAACACAGATGAGGAAGAGAATTCACGAAAGGGGGGCAAGGAAAAAAGAAAGCACCCGCAGCGACCAGTCTGCGAGTTTACTCAACATCAACAAAACTCCTGTTCCGCAACGACCTTTGTGCTAGAGGGGTCGTAAAGTGGGGTGGTAGCTAGTGGAATAGTTCCTTCGGCATTGCTCACACGTAATATAGAAGGGATAAAGCACCAACATCGCGCCGCATATATAAAGGGAGTGAACTCGAAAGTACAGGACAGTTTATATATCTTTTGGCTTTGAACTCGACCTTCAAAAGCCGGATGAACCAAGTAGCCCCGCCCCCCAACAGTATGAGAGCAATACTCATACAAGGGCGGATGAAGCCTGTAATAGGTGGAGTAACGGAAGAGGGAAAAAAGTTCGCACTCTAACAGAACTCCAGTTTCTTTGAAGCCGCCCTAGGAACCACTGTGATTTGAGGTTTTCAAACAATTTTTTTGTTTATGTTAGGCCAAGGATGTTTATATTGTCAACAGGAGGAGAGACGAGAGATATAAAAGGAAAGATTAAGACGAGAGGCAATTCTAGAAACGTAAAAGAGGGAGAAGAATTGAATATGAGGTGAAGAATGAGGGTCAGTCATCGGTATATGAGTGTATAACGTTAGATGTGCAGGTGAGAAGATCATTCATGAAAGAGGAATAAAGTAGGAGATAACAGAACCCTGAGGAAACCATATTGACAGAAAAGAAGTAGCCCCATCAACAACGACATTGAGCGATTTTAAAGAAAGCTAGACATAGTTAGGCAAAGAGAAAGAAGGAAACCCAGGAGGGGAGCTTGGAGAGAGTGACGCGTTGCCATACCCCGTCAAATGCTTTATATATGTCAAGCGCAACACAAGTCTTCCCGTTAGTTCCCAGGGGGAAACCATAATCTGTAATAGGCAGTAATATGCCAGTAGAATTATCGAGCACCGAAAGCCGTACTGAAACAGAAAGAAGGGAAAGAGATTCCAGATGATCTAAGAAGTGAGAGTGAGAAGGGTTTCAAAGATCTAGAAGTTAGAAGGATCAGAGCAGATCATTTTTTAGGAATAGGTTGGAATATAGCCGAGTATACCAAACATACTAGAAGCACGAAACAACGTGACTAAACGATATTAGAGAAATAAGAACAATACTAAGTTGAAACCGAGAGCGTAGGCGTACGCACGAGAACAGAACTCCTCTCAAAACATCGAGAGGAAATAACAATCCGGGACACCAGCCCATTACATAATCAAAGTTCATTATAGAATACATTCACAGAAGAGCTCATCCAACCAATAAAATGAAGACTGAAATGATATGCTAAGACACCACATGAGAGCGAGCAGAGAAGACCACCGCAACACCCACCCAAACAAACCAAAAACCGCACGAACACCACAAACACAGAAAACCACCCACACCAACCAACAAAAAACAAGCCAAAATACAAAACCAACACACACAACCACATCACAACAGCAACCACCACAACCTTACAAAACGATCCAAACATACAAAACAAGCAACAACAGCCACCAAACCCAAAAAACACCAGCAACAACCAAAAAGAAAAAAACACAAAACAAACCATACCAACTAAAAGACCAAACCACAAACAAACATCCATAAAAACAAAAACACGAATCAAAAACCCACACCAACACCACACCAGCACGAAAAATAGGACGGCAACCAGCAGCACATGAGAATAATCGAGAACCTTATCTCAGTATGGAATGCTAATATAAACAACGAACCCATTACTAACAAAGCGAAATAAACAGAGGCAGAAGAAAGGATCGACATTTACACCAAGAAGTTCGCTAATTAGCAGTCGTTTATAACTATGAGCCAAGCAAGGCAAGAGGATTTGATCAGTAACGACAAAACAAAACAAAAGAAAACTACACCAAGGAGGTTCGCCCCCGACCTCTACCGATACTCAATCGAACGACTACGACCTTCGACTGATACCGCGAGTTCCCATAAGAAAAACACCACAATTTCATAGCTGCCAAACCTAGAAACTTCGCGAGCCAAGAAGTACGATAGGCAAGACCGAGAAAATTTTATACAAACACAAACCCCAAAAAACAAAACAAACAACACAACAACCCAACAACCAAAACCACCAACTGATAGAACATGTTCCTATCGCATGAATGCGACAAGAGGAATAAGAAGAAACAAACCATGGGATTTATAGACGGAGCAAAGATTTAGTACAAGAAGGAATGACCTGACTATAAAAACCAAAATAACAATTACCGTATCTATATTCAGAGCAGAAAAATACTGAAAGAGTCCTTAAGACCGATAAACAGACACGCTAAATTTCATATACATAGATTAGAAGCTAGAAGACAGAAATAGCCACCACAACTAGAGCACACCAACATAGATAACAGTGTCAGAAACAAACAAACCGAACGATACGGACGAGCATGGGATGTTACCGGAAGAGAAACGTCTTAAAATATTCAGTGATAATACAGGCTTCGTGAGCTCGACAATTAACAAGATAAGGAAGCGAGCAGTGGTAGAATATTCCCATACTAACGCCAGCAAAGAAAGGAAACATACGCCTCGGTACAGCAACAATAGCAGTAGTAGATGAAATTACAAGACTCCCGAGCTCTACCCTGAGCAAGAAGGATCACGAGACTGTAGCTCGGTAGAGACAATAATATATACTAATGAGATATATGCCACATACAGACATAGATCTAGAGAACTACTATGCATCATAGACTTACAACTCCTAATAGAGCTCCGCACGAGAAGGAACCTTAACATTCAGTTTTTTAGATCGTCACTTGCAATACCATAAACATAGAGGCCTCAGTATTAATAGGATGCAGAAGGTATCACAGTCTCAGCTCGAGAAGTAAGATAGGTACTCAAAACAGCGCATGAACTAGTTATACTGTTAGGCAAACAGACGCAACAGAAGCATAGAATACATCCGCTAGTCAACGCGATAGACAAAGCATACTACTATAAGCCCACAGAACATAAAGCCAAGCTCCGCACCGGATTAGAGATTCTCCCACGTAGACGGTAGTTTATACACAAAGCGAAATGTTCTATATTCTACTAAAGGCCCAATACACTACAACACGATTAAAAATATTTAGTTTGGAATAATCAAAATTAAACGAGTATGAAGACTAGCACACTTCCTTAGCATACTGGAGTCTTAGACACAGAGCAATTCAACTCTAGTCATTCCCACCCGTCTCACGAGAGAGTCAGCTATAACAGGCATGCAGAGCTCAGAGAGAGATTAGATAGTTGAGATTCAAGAATCAAGAAACGCAGCTGCCTCGAATATCGCATATATACCCGCAAACCACAGCACAACAGCACACGGCCAGCTCCACCACACCGACAACCACGCCCACCGCACAGCAATCAATAAGATAAAAAAACGACAACATACGCCACACAACGGAGATGAGAGACCCCTTCTATATAGTCCAGCACTGTAATATATATATATACGATTAGCAAGCGCCTCTTGACGCTATTTCAACATAATAAAACATAAATCCGAACTAGCACTTAAACAACACACTACACAAAACAATCACCGACTACTGCCGTACAAAAACATATATCTAATAAATAAAACGTAGACGATAATACATAACTCGTATAAAAACTCCATAATAAATGAGACTAGTCAAATAGAGATACAATTATATAAGCAACATACGACAGGTCTAGGACGACCGCTACATTAAGTTAAAAAGGAATCGAGCGGAAAACAGATCTAAATAACAATATGGCTACTACCAACCAAGATCAATACCAATATATCGACTAGCATCATCTATTACTATGAAAACACACTATAAAACGACCTATACTCACATAAATCAATATTATTTAAACAAACCACTTAGAAGTATCGGCACAAGTTATGGCCATTTTAACCGATACCGAACCTCAAAATGCGCTACTCGATACCGATACGATACCAATGCGTACATCTATATTATCTATATATTATATATACTATATATAATATATATTTTATATACTATTATATTATATATATTATATATAATTATATTATTATATATACTATATATATATACTAATCTATATATATATATATATATATTAAATATATACTATATAAATTTAATATATATAAATATATATATATATAAATTTATATAATTTATAACTATATATATATATTAAATATATATATATATATATAAATATAATATATATTAATATATATACTAAATATATATATATATATTAAATATATATATATTATATATAAATATATTATATTCTATATATAATATCTATATATATATATATAATAATATATATATATTATATATACTACATATATATATATATATATTATATTATATATATATATATTTATATATATATATATTATATATATATATTATACAATATATATTAACAAAGCCGAATCGAACCATGGATTTTGAGGAGAAAAAGATTTCAGGTCAAGAAGGAATGAACCTGCCTATCCCAATAACAATACAGTTTTCACTCTTATAGGCAGAATCTGAAAGCGTTTCAAGAGTCAAAGAGTCACGTTCATTCTGTTAGCGTAGAAGCACGCAATGCCCAATCGGCCTGAATCAGTGTCAGAAAACAGCATAGGGCAGGATGGAGATGTTGGGAGGAAGTATTAAATTAAGTGATAAAGGTTGTGGTCGATTTACCGCTAGGAGCGCAGGTGGTGTATTTATAGAGAGAAAGGACTGTGGGTGAAACATAGTCAGTGTGTTTAAAGATCGGTTGGGCGATTCCGGAATGGTGTGTAGGTTTTTTAATCAGTTGCTACAGATCGTTGAGAATACTCAATGATTCGGCTTCCTTAAATAGTGCGAGAGGAATAACAATTCAGTTTTTGTGTACATTGTGAATCCCCTAAATAGAGGACCTTAGTATTTGGGATGAGAGGTATAACAGTACTGTGCGAAGTAGTACAGGGTAAATCAAAAAGGGCATGAAATCTGTTTCTGTAGGAGAACAGTACGAGAAGCTAAGAATATTTGTAGTAAAGGAAGAAAGATTTTTTTAAAGCCAAGAAATCGAAGTTAGGAGTTCGAGATTCTCGAGACGTTGTAAGGGTGAGCTCACCCTTGGCAAACCTTCAACCTTCAAACGAAATTTTAAAATAAGTTATCAGTTGGATATATTAAACGAGTTGAAGATGAATTCTTAGCTCTGGGTCTTACCGAGCAGTAAAATTAGGTTTCAAAGTTAAGAGGTATAATTCCCAGAGGATGCAGGTTGAGTGCCGCCATTGATGTTGGTAAGTAAAAGAAAGCCACGCCCTGTGCAATCTGTAATCATACACGCACAACGCCGCACACGCCCACGCCCACGCCCACCGCACACGCATTATAAATTAAAAACAGACAAACAATAGACAAAAACCAAGGAGAATGAGGAAAATTTATTCGTACGATAAAACCCAATTTTAAAAAGATAAAACCCTATTTACAGCAATATCTAAAATATGATATCCAGAATAAGTTTAAGAACACTCACGGTAGCACTCACCACGCTTCCACATTGCGTACAAAAAATACTATTAATCACTAAAAAGTAGATAATTGTATAAATTCATAATATGGCTGTCCCAAATAGGTAATTTTACGCTAAAGACCAGGTTGGAGACGCTAAAAATATAAGTTAAAAAGGAAATCGAGGGAAAAAAAAATATAACTTGGTACTACTATCTTTATCGAACTAGATTTATTATTGAATCTAAAGTTTATTTTCATAATTTTTCAACCCCCAAAAATTAAGAAGTATCGGAAGTATCGGCCATTTTACCGATCCCGGATACATCAAATGGGCGCGATACTTACCCGTCCGATACCGTCTCATCGTACAATCCTCATTTATCTATATATATTATAAATATATATTCTTATTATTATATATACATATTATTTATTATATATATATATATATATATATATAATATATATACTTATATATTATATATATTATAATATATCTATATATATATTACTATTTATATATTCTATAATATATATATATATATAATTATAATATTAATTATATTATAATATATACATATTTTAATATATATAAATATATATACTATATATAAATATATTAATATATTATAATATAGTATATATATATATAAATATGATATATATATAATATATATATATAATATAATATATCTATATATTAACTTATATATCTATATATATATATAATATATATATTATTATATATTAATATATTATATATATATATTAAATATATTATATTAAATACTATATATATATATATAATATAACTATATATGTATATATATTATATATATATTATTAATATACTATATATATTATATATATATATATATACTATATATATATATATATATATATATATATATACTATATATTTTTTAGGATCTAACCGGGGTGACTTCGGCAAACTTGCATTAGTCAAGGGAGCCGCGAATCATTACTTTTAATTACTTGGTATATACCGTATATTAAAAAAAAATATATGCATGAAAAGTTAATTTTTTAATAGTATTACTAATTATATATATTATATTATAATCTATTATACTTATATATATATATATATATATATACTATATATTATATATATATATATATAATAATACTATTATATATTCAATGTTTGTATTGATACCTGGGTCTCTCTTTAGGTTACATATGAAGCATGCCTTCATAGGTCACGTATGGCAGGCGTTAAATCCTGAGCCGAATTTTTCGACCATTTTGTCCTTTTTCAAGTAATATTAACAATGAGACCTAACGAATTTTTATTATTGACTTTAGAATTAATGTTATTACAATTGGTTTGGATTTGTTTTTTCTATTAAGCTTTATGTAGTAGGTGACATTTGGCTGAACTTATTCTTAGTATTGTGTCTATTTTGGTAATATTCCAGAGAGCGGTTATAATTGGGGGGAAATTGTAATATCGCACGATGGCCTATGTCTTTTGATTTTTGCTCGTGTCAAGTATGTTTATAATGTGTGTCATGTTATTAATTATGTATTTGATGATTATTGCGTGAATCTGTGGTGATGAGGGCTGAATATTTTTCGTGTGTTTTCTAGGTCGTGTTTATGTTTGTTGTTTTCTGGCGGATAAAGTCTATTGTTTCTCCATAATAATTATTGTTACAATTGTAGCAAGGTATTTTGTATAAGCATGGGGGATTTTTTGACTGTGATTTGGGCGGTTTTAGTACTTTTTTGATTAGAATATTGTTTGAGGGGGTCAATTGTATGTGTTGTGGTATGAACTTTTTTATGATGCTTGTGTATGTTAGGTATAGGTATTATGTTTTTTTGTGTTTCGTGGATTGTATTTGTTGTGTGTATTTTTTCTTTTGCATTTTTATAGGCATTGTGTATTATATTGGGGGGATTTTTTAGTTTTTGGAAGGTGTTTTTTGATCATATCTGTTTCTTTTTTTAGTGGGTGGGAGAGCAAATCTTCGAAAGCCACAGATAAACCTCTAAAAAGGCGGAAGATCGCTGGCTATGTTTTGTTCGTTTTTTGATATGTTGCGGAGTACATGAATGATAATAGACCTCGGGGATATAGAGAGTCCGGTTTATCCTATATCGGATGAAATGAGGGTTTAGAGTGGTATAGATAGAGTCGGCTTCGTATGAGCTCGGTTACAAAGGAATAGTCAGATATGAGGGCCCGGAGGCTCTTCCACTTGTGAGCCTCTGTCTATCTGATGTGTTGGATAGTTCTCTGATCTTAGCAATATGAGCGGAGCATACGCTCTGTGTTCTGGCGCAGGGCAGCGAACTACCTGTCGTAAACATATCCTGAGCCAAACATATAGAGAGTGTGTGGCGGCCGAAGAAATATAGTACGCTAGATTCGAGAGATTTCCATGATATTATACTGATATATTCACGACCAAGATAGAGGTGACGGGGGGCGCTGCTCAGTCCGTGTGTTTTTGTTTGTAAAGTGTTGGTCAATTGAATAGATTGTGTTGTAAAGTGATAAGATGACGTTGTTTTAGATGGGGAAACGAATGTGAGAGAATGTATTGTTGTCGATATGTTTAGTTAAGAGGTTCAAGAAGATGTGGGATCGGGACGAAGTGAATAGAGAGATAACGTCATAGCTGCAAAAGTGTGAGTTTTAGTGTTAAGGGAAGAGGTTTTGTTGATGAAATCTTCTGTATTTTTAAGATGGGAGTTAGAAATAGTGCCAAGTAAAGGTTTAAGTTGTGTAGATAGCCATTGTGAGAGTTTGTATGTATTGCTGTTTATATTGGAAATGATGGGACGTAAAGGTATATTTTGTTTGTGTGTTTTTGGTACTCCGTAGAATTGTGATATGTTGGTCATGTAGGCTTTGAGTTGTTTGCAAAGGGGTTGATTTTTGAGTATAGTGTTAAGTGTAGAGTTAAAAGTAGTTTGAGAAGTGGTATGAGGATTTTTTTGTGAGTTTTGCGTAAGTGTGGGTATTTAATAATTTCATTTTATAGTCTTGTGTGTTCATAATGACAATATTGTTACCTTTATCTGCCATGGAGATTACGATGTGTTTGTTATTTTTTAAGCTGTCCAATGCGTTGTAGAACTTCAGAGGAAATTGTGGGGCGGTATCAGCTGCGATGGCCGTAAAAAGGATTCCAGTGAGAATATCTGTGTTGCAATCGGGGTTCTTCTCTCTTCTTTTCCAGTTATCCAAATCTTGTAAGAATTTGGTGATGGGGTCATTGTTTTTCAAGGCTAAAGTTAGACCGTAACCTAATAAATCTGCTTCGTCTGCTTTAAGGTTATATGTAGAAAGGTTAATAATTGCCGTTCGATTGGAGTGCATGTGCCAAACGCTTTGTGAGTAAATTAGGTTAAATTTGAATTTCAATCTTTGTGCTTTGTTAAAGGCAGCTTGTTCTTTTTCTGAGTGTGCTTTATTCATAATGTCCAAGTACTCAACGGCTACCAATATTAAAAAACAGCAATTATTGTTCATCAAATGTTGCCAAAGAAACCTAGTCATCCCCAAAACGATGAAACCTAAGTCTTTACAAGTAGAAACTTCAAATCCCTTTCCTTGCATTTATCAACAGATATTGAAAGCAAAAATTAAAACAATAGAACAAGAGATTAAACTATCCTTCAAAAAGTGCACTCGGTTTTATCATCAATTTCATAATCTTTGGTTTAATACCTTTCCCAACGCAGCCGCTGAGTACTTGGACATTAAAAAAGAAGCTCATGTAGAAAAAGAAGCTGCCGCCTTTAACAAGGCACAAAGATTGAAATTTAAATTTAACCTAATTTACTCACAAAGCGCTTGGCACATGCACTCCAATCGAACGACAATTATTAACCTTTCTACATATAACCTTAAAGCA
>JABUQX010003710.1:10000-15960 GCA_015478945.1 Trachelipus rathkii | reverse complement strand
TGTTGTGTTGTTATCTAGACAATCTATATCAAATTCTTTAATGAAGCTACCTCTAAACTTCTCAAAACATTTTCTTAGTATATTAACATCTTGGGTACAATACGTTTCACATTCTTCATAAATATTATATTCTTTACCTATAAACTTATTATAGTACTCTTCAAATTCTAGCTTTTCATCTGTTGACATTTTATCTACTTCGAAGAATTTCTTATCAGGAATAGGTCCTTTATAATTCAACGTATCTTCATTTAAAAATGTATAGGGAAAGAAACCTTTGGAATTGTCTTTTTCACTAACACCCATGCATTTAGGCAAGCTTTTCAATGCACATGGTGTGAAAAGCAACGTATCCCTGAAGTGTATATTTCCATTCGATCCCATTGAAATTATTTTATTGCCTCTTTTTATAGGACTTCTGCTGATAGAATCTGAACTTGGGTGGGTCAGTAATGATGCATATACGAACTGATGATCAAATTTTCCGCCATTATGTGCAGCAACAATTACTTTTGACTTAGGATTTTCCTCTGAAAACTCCATCAGGAAGTCTATAAATTGATTTACAGGTGTTTTTTCGGTCTCTAATTTAAATATTCTTGTTCTTGGACCACAATGTGAGCATACTTGTTCACCTTCCTTATCTGTACACATTTCGCATATCATCTGGCATACCAGTAAATAAGGATGCAATTCTATTATTCTTCTTCCTTTATCGTCATATCCCTTATCTTTCTGATATGTCTCGATATCATAGTAACATGTATAAACCACCGGATCAGTATCTTTCTTCTTTTTAATTTTCTTTTTCATGTAGCATATATGATATTCGTCTTCTTTAGGCACGTATTTTTCTTTACATATAGTACAAAAGGCTTTTGTGCAATCGTGTGTGAAATTACCTTGGCGATCAGCCTTTATTTGCACAAGGCAGAGTGTACAAATCTTAATTTTCTTGCACGTATTATTATCCTGATGTTTTTTAAAACAGAATGCATTATAAAATTCACGATTACATTCACGACATTCATGGAATATACCATCGTGACCAAATGAGCCTTGACACTTATCGTATAGGCATTGTCTACATCCATAATGTTCACAGTCTAATTTATGAGCGATATTATTACTGTTGAAAGTATAGCAATATGTGCAAAAGATACCGTTCATATATGCATTCTTTTTCTTGGTATTCTCAAAACATAACTTTAGCTTATCTTCTTTTATAGCATAGTAATGATTTACTCCATCATGGCCTATAATGTATAAAGGGTCATTTCTGTTCTCGTTAGATGGATTATAAAGTATTTTTACTCCATCACCTTCAGGACCGAATACGACTATACGGCATTTTTCGACATTCTCGATTTTTTCAAAATCCGTTACTATGAAAGAATCTGTATATTCCATACCACATTTTTTAGCTAATGCTTCTGCCTCTTTCTCAATTGTGCATGAATGAATACATTTGGACTCTATACATTCACGAGCTATTTTCCTAAACAAAACGATGGCTTTGAAAGCACAACCTACATCCCCTTTCTCTAGATGAACTTTACTAATGTAACGATGTTTGAAACTAAGATTTTGTGGCTCGAATGCATCGGTTTTACAGTCATCGCCTTTGCCTTTTGCTAACATGAACACAGTCGCTACTACTTTGAATTTGGTAAAAGATGCCTTGTCACCGGACTGGAATGACCCTTCCAAGCGTCTCATAATCTCTTTCACCCCAATATTGTCCATTATATCCCTGTAACTGATATTTACGTAGTATTTCCGGTCAGGCGACTGATCATCGCCAAAAGTGAAGTTAATTCCGACCCTCATACGGGCCCTATCATAATCCAAGTCTTGTAATACAACATTAATGACTTCACTCACAACCATTTCAAACGAGGCTTCAAGATCTCTTGGTCCATGGAAAAAATTTTCGTCAATAACCTTAACTTCATAGGTATGACGTTCCATTGATTTTTTAAGTTTCTCTACAGAGATGTGCGTTATGTCCGTTATAGTGGTCTTTCTCTTCTTATTACCAGCATTCATCATCGAAGGGTTAGCCTGGAATAAATAGTCATTATTATTATTTATGATACATTAGATAATTAAAATCAAGTTTTCATACAATTAGGTCATTATGTCAGTAATATATTAGTTTCAACTAGTATTTCTCATAACATATATTAAATATATTTAACCACACAACAACAACAACATACCATTTTTAAAGGGTGCGATGATGACGTCACGTAGGATGCTTTTTACTCAAATGGATGGTTGTATATTCAACACGTTTCTGGAAAAGAATCACTTTTTTAGACATGTGCATATATAATTTTCCCTTTATTCTTTAATTAATGATGTATTTAATTACCTTACGTTGATAATTATTGATCAGATGTATTACAATGATATTTTTTTAAATAATAAAAAAAAAAAAAAAAAACTTCGTTGAATAAGTAATGATTTGAAAAAATCCTCGTGTGTAGATATAATAAAAACTCGGGTAATGATACAACAGGATCTGACTAAATGAGTCTTAAAGTGTTGTTCGTAAGAGCACTTGATTAAGAATGACCTTTCGAGTAGCTCGCTGATTTATATATAACTCAGCTCCCCAAATCTATACAGTGTTGCCAAATAACCTCTGTATGATGCAATGTTGCCAAACCTACCAGTTTGTTTAATAAATATAATAAGTATTGCATCACTTTATGCAAGAGGATATAGCATAAAATCATTTTCATGTTTCGAGTTGATTTTTTCTGAAAGGGGGCGGAGCCTAAAAAGAGATAAGCCTAAAAATATTCCAGGTTTTACTATTGCGTAATGTTGTGTATGTGTGTGTGTGTGTGTGTGTGTGTGTGTGTGTGTGTGTGTGTGTGTGTGTGTCATTTATTCTTAGTTCATTACAATAGTTAGGTCAGGATACGTTAAATCTTTGTTAAATATTACTGTGTTAATGTAAAAATTAGCATTGATATGTTAGAGATATGCTTGAAAAAGTGTGAATAGGTTACGTTTTGCATGTAATGTTAGTTACTTACTATTGCCAAGTATGGAACTTTGTTAATGATAGCAGTTTTTTCGGGCTTAAGGTGTGTCAGGTTTGCCATTGTACATTATTTTCTTAGTTCATGTTAGCTTTATTGATGTGGAAACCTTATTACGTTAGAGTATATTCGTTGATCAGTATGATAATTAACCAATGTTGTGATAAATTTTTGTTAAATGCTACTGTGTCAGTGTACGATTAACGTTAATATGGTAGATGTATGCTTCAAAAAGTAAGAATAGGCCACGTTTTGCATGTAATGTTAGTTTCTTTACTGGTGTTAAGTGTGGGACTTTGTTAATGTTAACAGTTTATTCATATGTAAGTTGTTAGGTTCGTCTTTGTACATTATTTTCTTAGTTCAGTTGATGTCATGTTAGCTTTATTAATGTGAAAACTTTGTTACGTCAGCATATATTCGTTGATTTTTGTATAAAGAACTTGATTTTATGTTATGTTTACCCAAAAAGGACACTCGAAATGTGACTTGAATCAATAGATCAATAGATCAATATAGGTCACAGAATGGAGGAAGGTGGGGTGGGTGATTTGATTTACTGATTTACTGATTTAGGGTATGTAAAAACGTAAATTTTTACGTTATAAACATGAAAAGTATAAAAATTTTTAACAAAAAAAAAAGTTTTAAAGAAATAAAAAAAAAAATAAAAAAAAAAAAAAAAAAATTAAAATAAAAAATTAAAACAAATAAACACAAAGTATAAATGCAAAATAAAACTTATATAAAAAAATTAAACACAGAGTATAAATCTAAAATAAAAACTTATATAAAAATAAAGTTCGAAAATTAAAAAAAATTAAAAAGTTAAAATAAAAAAATTAAACAAAGTATAAATGTAAAATAAAACTTTCAAAAAAATAAAGTTAGAAAAGTAAATTTAAATAAAAAAAAAAAAAAAAAAAAAAAATAAAAAATAAAAAAATAAAAAATAAAAAAATAAAGTTAGAAAAATAAATTTAAAAATAAAAAAATAAAAAATAAAATTAAAATAATAAAATTAAACACAAAGTATAAATGTAAAATAAAAACTTATAAAAAATAGTAAACAGTATATGTATGTTTCAACTTAGGAAAAAAATTATATTAGTTAACGTTTATAAATAGAAAATGAGATTTGAAAATAGAAATGTTAGTCTTCAATGTTTAGAAAATAAAGGTTATCTTTGCAAGACGCAATGCAATATACGACATGTACATGTTAGAACAGATGCAGTTATGTAAACAGTAATGATATTGTATTATTAAATGAATGTTTACTATGTCGGCAACGCACCGGATCCAGCACCGGTGCCACTACAAACTCTGAATCCTCTGACTCCGAATCCTTCCTTATTCTTCTACCTTCTTCCTCCTTTCTTCTTCCTTCCTCATTCTTCCTTTCTTCTTCTTCTTCTTCCTTCCTCATTCTTCCTTTCTTCTTCTTCCTCTGTTTTGCATTCCATGCATTTCTTCTTCTTCTTTTTTCAAAGGGGAACCCCTCCGGTGGTCCCTGGAATCCGAAACCGAATCCAACTCCGACTCCGTCTCCGAATCCGAATCCGACTCCGACTCCGACTCCGACTCCGTCTCCTCCAGCCTTTCTCTGAGTTTCAGTCTTCTACGATCATTTTTAATTTTTTGTGGGGCAGCATCCCCCCTTCCAGGGGAGGACGCAGAGGAACGTAATCTCGTCTCCGACGAGATTACATCATCATATAACTCACATCCTAATTTCACTCCGATACGTTAAGCCTAACAGGGTTTTCAGGACGAATTTGACCTTGACGCTAAGGGGGCAACACCCCCTTAGGGGTGACCTACGGTCACCAAAACTCGTCTGTGACTCACCTGCTCGATTGGAAATCGTTAAGCCTAATCTTTGCTCACCCAACACACACACAAGGGCGTAGCGTTATATTTCACCTTCGCTCTCGGGGGCGACCCCCCTCTATATACATCCCACCGACTTGAAATTTACACGGATTCGTCCTTAGCCCATATATAGATTATATTCCAAGTTTCAGACCTATAACTCTATTCCTTCATATCGAAATAGGTTGCCGCGGGAGTGGTCCTATTACTACAACGATTAATCGAATGTTAATTATTGTAATTATTTTCTTTCGATTACATTTTCAGTGCTAAATGACAACCAGAGCACGTAGAAAGACGATTTAAAGATCGATTTAGGGGTAATCGATCACGATAAATCGATTGGAACCATCAAAAATGATCTATCGATCATTTAAAACCTTCTAGGAACCAAAAAGCCCCCTTTGGGGGGCTCCGCCCCCCTTTTGGGGTTAAAATCCTTGAGTTCAGGCTCAGAACCTCGGAAGTCGGTCTTCCAGACCTTAAATTCGGTCTCACCGACCTTAAAAGCCCTAGGTTTGACGTATCAAACGTCAAAATCTAATGAAATGATGGAAATTTCCAAGTCAGCTGCCGACATGACTGGAATTTCCAAAAACCTTCGCTAGTGATTTTCAAGTCTTTGCCTTCGACGTGTAGGGCTGCCAGTGGGGAAAATCCCCAAAATCCTCCGAAGTTGGGGATCTTGACCTGAATTATGGATAAAACGTTAAAAAAGTAGCTAAAAAAGCTAAAAAAAGGCTAAATTTAACGGGTTAGGTTGCCAGGAACGAAAAGCCCCCTCTGGGGGGCTCTGCCCTCATTTTGGGAGGCTAAACCTCCGGCCAAAGGAATACCATAGGGTAAACCACAAAGATGGTAGGAGTCGGGGTCTCTCGGCAGTTTTGCGGTAGTTTCCCTCTCCTTACTACTCATTTTTAAGGTATTTGAAGGATAGAAAACGAGAGCGAGAGAAAGAGCGTGAAATAGCACTGAAGGACGGAATATAGGGAGTTCAAATTTTAAGCGCACATGAAAAGCTTCCTTTTT
>JABUQX010003710.1:0-5000 GCA_015478945.1 Trachelipus rathkii | reverse complement strand
CTCCATCGCTATAATTAAAGGTAAATGACAAAGCACGTAACGTCCAGTTTTAAAGCCGACTGGAAGTTGTGGCGCGGGGAATGTTGAGACGTGACAGTTCAGGACGAATTAAAACCGCTATAACCATGGAAGGGATTGCTCGTCGATTAAGCACTTGATGAGCGCGTAGAGATAACCACCCTTCGTGCCGAGAGGTACGGGTACCGTGAACTCGGTCGATAGTTTGGTGTGGCCCAAACAAACAGTGCGCGGGTCGTGCAGCGGTACCATGACACCTAGGAGCATGCAAGGTGGCGGGCCTAGGGAAGGCCACGAGCCAAGACTGGCGTTGAAGAACTTTTTCTGCGTATGCGGGCAGTAAGAGAAAGCCATACAACAGCAAGGTACCTTCTAATACAGCTGCAGGAGGTACAATGGGAGCCGTGTGAGTGATAGCACAATATGCCGACGCCTTACGGAACATAATTTTTGGCCACGAAGGCCGGCCATAGACCACGACAGTAGTATCTCAGTGATATTGGACCTAAATGTGCCGCCGCAACCCTGACCTTTTTACCTGCCCTTGACCTTTTTTGGCCTTGACCTTTTTTGCACCTTGACTTTTTTTTGTGCCTTGTACCTTTTTGAGAACCCAAATTTTTTGAGAACCCAAATTTTTTGAGAACCCAATTTTTTTGAGAACCCAAATTTTTTTGGCAACCCTAATTTTTTAGGCAACCCTAATTTTTTGGCACCCCTAATTTTTGCAACCCTTCGAAGAAGGGTTGCGCCAAACGGTTGCGCAGCAACCGTTGTACGTGTCCCACCCTAATTTTTTCGATCAACCCTTTGGTCTTCCATGGGTCAATTTTGGCAAACCCTAATTTTTGGCCCCCCTTTAGGGGCTTAGCTCCTTTTTTGATGTTTTGACCTTGATATTTCGGTTGTTGACTCTTTGATAATTTCGCCTTGATACGATCAACGTCTGAAATTGACCGTTCTTAAGGTCATTGGATGTATTAGTAGGATTATCTTGAGCTTCAGCAAGTTAACTGATGCCTAGCCTTGGGTAGGTATCTGTGCTAACATAAGGTCATGTAGGTCCTGACCTGTTTGAATCTGTCCTAACTTATTTCCATCCACACACACACAACCCTACACACACACACACCACACACACACACACACACACAACCTAGCTACACGCCAAGCCTCCACATAGCGCTTACACCCAGCCTATCACCAGTCTACACCACACCTAGCCTACACAGCCTACCACCTAGCCTTCACCTAGTCTACACCATACACCTAGCCTACACCTACACCTAGCCTACACCCAGGCCTACACCTACACCTAGCCTCCACCCAGCCTTCACCTATCCTACACCTACACCTAGACTCCACCGAGCCTTCACCTAGCGTACACCTACACCTAGCCAACACCCAGCCTCCACATATGATGCCTCACCTTTGTTGATGGCTCAACTTTGATGGCTCAACTTTTGATTGGTTGTTCATCTTTGATGGTACCTATATTGATGAGCTCAGCATTGATGACTCATGATTGTATGATGGGCTCAACTTTGTTGTCCCAATCAACCTGAGGATGAGTCTAGAGGTTCTGATTAGTTTCTATGAGTATTAGATGAGTGCCAGGGTGAGTGCCAAGTGAGTGCCAGATGTAGTGCCAAATTGAGTGGCCAAAGTGAGTCCAACTGAGTGCCACTGAGCCACATAGCCAAGTGAGTGCCACATAGTGCAAACTGAGTGCCACTTTTTTCAAGCCTTCTCTAGCCTCCCCTGAGCCCTAGAATAGCCCTAAAATGGGTATCTACCCCTAGGTTTATAAGGTATGAGGAATCGATTATTGTATATTACAAGTTGGTAGGATGCTTCCTACTATGAGTTAGTCTTTTTCTAACACTTATAGCCTATATATATATATATATATATATATATAATATATATATATATATATATATATATATATATATATATATATATATAGATATATATATATAGATATATTATATATACTACACACAGACACACACACCACACACAAACACACGCACAACCGCTAGGCTACTTATAACATACACACATACACCCGCCCTTAGACACTTACACTCGTCCCTACACCTACACGAACACACAACACATAGACACTTATACACTGTGGCAACTTATACAGCACTATGTCACTTATACGCACATACACTATGACACTTATAAGCACATTCACTATGACACTTATACACACTATGACACGTATAAGCACTTACACTCTCCGTAGACACTTACACTAGCCCTTATACACTTACACTCACACTCACCAGTGACACTACACTTACATACATACACACTAAGACACTTATAAGCACTTACACTAAGCCATAGACACTTACACTGGCCCATATAACTTACATGCACACCACACAGGTACACTTACAGTTACACTCACACACTCGATATTTTGATGCCTCAAATTTGATGCCTCAGCATTTATGCCTCAGCATTGATGCCTCAATTGTGTTGCCTCATCTTTGAATGCATTTTCTAACCTTTTCTACCCTTTTCTACCCTACATCATAGAACAGAAGCTAATATTGGATGTCTTCCTCTAGGTCATTAATTGGAAACACCAGGGCGCAGCGAGTGCGCCCTCGCGCCAAAAGAAAGTTCAAACCCCCGCACCCGCAGTGCGACCCACCGCGTCCCCGTCCGCCGCGTCCCCGTCCGCCGCGCCCCGTCCGCCGCGTCCGCCGGCCCCGCCGCGTGCGCCCGCTAGGCGCCATACCCCGCGTTACCCGCCGCCGCGTGCCGCGCCCGCAGGGCGCAATATTCCGACCAGCGAAAATGGAAAATATATATACTAGAGTCATCATTTTTAGTTTCATACTAACATTTTTGTATTAAAAACATTTTCGCGAAACCTAAAACTGTAAACTCATTACCAGACCCTTTATTGTTGTTAATCTTATTTCTTTCCTATTTTTTCTTTATATTTTTTAACTAATACTTTTTAATTTTTAAATTTTTTAAAATTGTATGTAAGAAGAAAAAGCCAGAGTGCCTGATATATAATTTTATTTTACTACAACTTGTACGAGATTTTACTAAAAAACATATACATTACATACCTGTAAAGCCAGTTAAATGTAAATCAATAGAGGTTTTACCTAGCAACAAAGGGATTAGTATGCTTTTGTTTTACTGCATTTACTGCTTTAACTCATGTTTTACTTCCTTTAAACTGCAATATGTTTTACTGCTTTTAACTTCATATATTTTATTAACTTACGTACCTTAAAGCAAGAAATCAGTAAATCAATAGAGTGTTACATAGCAAAAGGATTAGTATGCTTTTGTTTTACTGCTTTACTGCTGTTAACTCATATGTTTTACTGCTATTTAACTCATATATTTATGTAACATTACATACCTTAAAGCAGTAATCAGTAAATCAATAGAGGGTTACATAGCAACAAGGGATTAGTATGCTTGTTTTTTACTCTTTACTGGCTAACTCATATGTATTTAGCTGCTTTAACTCAGTATGCTTTACTGCTTAACTCATATATTATAACATTATGTTTTCTTTTATATTTTTTATTTTGTTCTAATAGTTATTTATTTATTTTAATAATATTATTATTATTTTTATTATTATATTATTCATCCATTCTCATTTTTTATCTTATGATTATTTTATTATTATTATTTTTATTTTATTAACTTTTATTGTTGATAAGGCTGTTATTATTATTTAACACACACACACACACACACTTACACACACACCGTACAGCCTACACACATACATTAGACATACACCTACACAAGACACAGAGACACACACACACACTACACACACACCACACACACACACACTTACACTCGCCCATAAACACTACACTGTTTAAACATATCAATAAGTTCTTTTGTTAACATTTTAATTTAATATTCATAAAAACATTTTATTGTAAATGAAATTCAGACATAGCTATTACTGAATCGATTATACCAAAAATATTTCAGAAAGTTTCTTAAAACTTCTATAATAAATCAAATCATTATCTTTAACAAAAATTATCTATTAACTGTGTAATACTTTTTTGTTTATAAATTTTATAACTATCAAGTTTTAAAATAATTTTTACTAAAATTTTATGAAATTTTATTAAAAACATATATTTTACGACCTTAAAGCAATAAAATCAAGTAAATTCAGTAAAGATAAGGCGCCTAGCATCCAACTCCAAAGCTATGTCACGTTTTGTTCTATTGACTAACTGCTTTACATATCTTTAGCCATGTAATAAGTATAAATAACAAAATAAGTTCTTCTCTGCTAACATTAACATGTATTTTATTAAAAATCATTTTCGATTTTATTTAAAAATAACATTTATCACTTACATTTATATTATTCGCTCCATGTTAACTAAAAATAATTCAAAGTTTTTTTTAATAAAATCATTCTAGATTTTATTTAAAAATAACAATTATTCATTTACATTTATATTATTCGCTCCATGTTAACTAAAAATATTTCAAACGTTTTTTTTAAATAATTCGGATTTCTTATTATTTATATTATTACTATAATAAATTGACAATGCATCACGAGAAAACACAACAACCCGCACTCCTTACAGATACGAAACTGACCTCTCTCTGTAAAATGTGTTGAAATAACTACTTTAGGCCTAAATTTAGGATAAGCCTTTTTGTACCCCGGGGTGATTTTAGCCTAATTCCAGGTCAAAATATATCAACTGACCTTTTCTGTAAAATGTGGTGCAAATAAGCTAACGTTAGTCTAAAATTTAGGCCTAAATTGTAGGATAAAGCCTTTTTGTATCCGGCTAATTTAAGCCTAATACTAGGTCAAAAGGTAATTCCCAGTATAGACAAAATATTGGTTATTATTATTTTATAAAATATATTCAAACTGTGAAACAGTTGATCGGTAAGATCCTTTAAGCAGGGAAGAAGGAAATGTTTTCCTTACTTTT
>JABUQX010003709.1:35000-43189 GCA_015478945.1 Trachelipus rathkii | reverse complement strand
AAAATAGGGGTATGGTAATATAAGATTAGGCACACCAGAGGTCAGTACATGGAAACTAAGCTCTATTGTACTGTGTTTTAAAGCGTATAAAAGAAGGAAGAATTTTCCAGAATTTATGAAAAATAATTCCAACCAAGATAATAAAAATAGAGTTCATCTATTTTTCTTACAAGACATTGAAAAATTAAGAAATAAAAGGGAAATATCTGCAATAATTAACAAATACTAACAACATAACAAACTGAGTAGAATGAATAATTTACAGATGATGCTACCACCAAAAAATGTAACTGGCAACATTCACACAAACACATACTTTAAACCCGTTTCACACGGGAACATAAAAAGCAACGTTAGACGTTAGGTCAATGAGTTGTACAGTGTTCTATCTAGATAGATGAATCATCATACTTCTTGCATCATACTACTCATTACCCTATTTAAGTGCTCCAATAGAAGTGGTATGTGTAAGCGAGTGTAAGCTTCATTACTGTTCTTAGTAAATTTTTTTTAAGACCACCCCCCCTGAAACAAATAACTCTCGCAAGAATCTAGTTTTTCAATTAAGCTTTCGGAACTATATAGCCCACAAAAGATTCGTTGCACAATTTCCATATCCAGTCAATCACAATCTCGCCCAGATAATTCACTTGCACAACTAACAATCGGCTTCTTCATTTGTGTCCAAATTTGCTCAGTCTCATTTTGTTCACATTCAACTGATTTATTTGCAAGTGCTCTCACAATATTTTCCCTTATAACCTTGATCACTTAACTTCTCACTCTCACTCTTAATTCTTCCCATTCTTATCTCTTTGCTCTCTATTCATGCCCCCACTAACATAATCTTACATAAAACGAACATAATGATCCAATAATCCCATCTACAGCACCCTTACTGATTTAACATCCATCACATACCGTACTTCAACATCTCCTTCACCAATACCAAATCAATCAAACTTTTCCCTTGATACCATCTCTACCTACACCAACTCTAGTATACTTATGAATAGTCTTTCTAGAAGAATATATATTATATATTTTTAATAATTTATTTTATTTTTTAATAATAATTATATATTAATTTTTATTATTAATAATAATTTTAATAATTATAATTGTTAAAAATTATATAATAAAAAAATATTTATATAATAATTATAGAATAATTATTTATATATTACTTTATATTAAATAATTATATATTTTAATTATTTATATAAATTATAATTTATTATAATTTAATAATATAATAATTTATATTATACAAAAATAATAAATATTGTAATGGTTAATAAGGTTACCAATTACTTCAGTATTGATTATTAATATAGATTTTAATATTATAATTTATTAAATAATTTTAAAAATATAAAAATATTTTGGCAATAACATATTAATTTATATTTTATAAATATATAATTATATTTATATAATTTATTTAAATTATAATATTTAATTTAATATATTATAATTTATTATTATTTATTTTATTTATTATGCATAAATTAATAATAAAATTTTTTTATTAAATATTTATAAATATATAATGTATAATGATTTCTTTATTATATCAAATTCTAATTAATTATTTTATAATAGTTTTAAAATATTTTTTTTTTTTTTTTTTTTTTTTCAAAAATTGGAATTGAAGCCCGCAAAAAAACCCCCATCTTTTCTCTTCCCCCCCCAAAAGAACTAGGGGGGTAAAGGGGTTGGCGTTAATTTTTTTTTTTTTTTTTCCCCAGCCAAACTTGGAAAAACAAAAAAAAGTAAGGTAAGGGGGAAGGGATTTATTGGGGGGGGACCCGCCAAAAAAGGTCGGAATAAAAAGGAAAAAGGGGGGCCTTTCAAAGGGCCTTGTTAACCCCCCCCGGGCCCCCCCTTTTTATTTTTACCCCTTTTTAAGGGCCGAAAAAGGGGAAAAACTTTCGGCAAAAAGGCCAGTGTTCAAAAAAAAAAAATTTTTTTTCCCCCCCACCCCCTTTTAAAGGGGGGAAAGGGGGGCAATTTCCCCCCCCCCACGGGGGGTTTTAAAAAACCACCCATAAAAACGGGGAAAATTTCCCCCCCTTTTTTTTTTCCCCCCCACCTTTTTATTTGGGGGGGGGCGGCAAATTCCTTCCGTCAATTTAATAGGGGAAAAAAAAAACCAAATTTCCTTTGGGGGGCCCCCAAGGTTTTTGGACCCAAAACCCCCAACCATTTTAAAAAAAAACCCCCCCCTTTTCCACCCAAAAAAAAACCCCCCTTTTGGCCATTTTTCATATTTTTTTCCCCTTTATTTATTGGGGGCAAAACTTTTTTCTTTCCCCGGGGGGGCGGCGGGGGGGCCAATTTTGGCTTTTTTTTGGCCCAAAACTTTTTTTTTTCCCCCCAACCCCCCCCCAATTTTTCCTTTTTTTTTTCCAAACCTTTTTTCCCCAGGGGGGCCATTTCCCCTTTTTTTTAAACGGGACTCCAACCCACTTTTTTTTTCTTCGGGGTCTTTTTTTTTCCCCCAAGGGCCAAGGTTTTTTTTTTTTTTTTCCAAAATTTTTTTTTTTTTTTCCCAAAGGGGCCCCACAAAAAAAAAAAAAAAAACCCTCGAAAAGCAACTATATTTTTTTTTTTGGGTTTTTCAAAAGGGGGGGGGGCGGGGGCTTTAACCCAACCGGGAACTAATTTTTTTTCAAATTCATCCTTTTCCCACCAAAAACATGGAAAACCAAAAATTCAAAACTTTCCCAAATAAACTTTTTTGCATTTTAATTTCCCTCTGTTCCAAATTTATTAACCTTTTTTTTCTTTTTCACAAAATTCTCTATATTCTTTTCCAAAATTTGGGGCGTTTATACTTCCCCCTTTTTATTCTTTTTTTTCATTCAAACACCCCCCACGCCTTTGGGAAAATTGTTCCCAAATTTTTTTTTTTCTGGAAAAAACAAAACATTATAGGTTAACTTTTTTTAAGGGGAATTTTTTTCTTACCCTTTAATTTTTTTCCCAGGGAACCAAATAGTTTTTTCCCCCCACTTTTACCTATAAAAACATTTTAAAAACAAAACCCCAAGATAAAAAACCATTAAAAAAAAAAAAACCCCCTTTATTTCCCATTGTTAAAAGGGGGGGACCCCTTAGGGGCCCCCCCCCACCACGCAACATAAAGTAACAATTAAAACCGCCTCTAGTAGAAACAGTTTCAGAATTTTTTTTAACATTTTTTTTTTTGCCTTTTCCATACAAATTTCATACGCTTTTTCCCTTTTTAAACACCATTTTTTTTTCAAAAAAAAAAAAACCCTAATTTTTTTCCTTTTTAACTTTTCAACAATTTTCCTTGGCAATCATTTTTTATTTCTTGTTTTTCCTACCTTTTTTTTTCTTTTTTCCCCCAAAAAAAAACCAATTTTTTTTAATCCCTTTAAAAAAAAGCTTATGTAAAACCCCCCTTTTCAAGGGGGGGGAAAAAAACCCCCACTTTTTTGTTTTTTTTCCCAAGGGTTTGGAGCCGCCTTTTTTTTTTTTTTTTTCAAAAAACCATTTTTTTTTTTTTTTTTTTTTTCCCAAGGGGGCATTTAAAAAACCTAACCAAACCGGGAAAGGGAAATTTTTGGGGCCCTTCCCCACTTCCCCAACAAAAAAAACCCATAAACCCCTTAACTTTTTTTAATAAATTTTTTTTCTTTTTACGTTTTTTTTTTACCTTTTTGGGGGAAAACCTTTCCCTTTTCCCTTTTTTGTACCAAACCCCCCCAAAAACCCCTGGGCCCCCAAAAATCTCTTTTTTTTTTTACCAAATTTTTTTTTCATTTTAACTCTCTTCAGGTTCGTCACACAAAACCAAATCATCTTCATAAAATACGGTAAGGCACCCTCCACTCATCTCCATTCTCATCATTCTAACACAATTCCTGCCACCCCCCCCCTTCTTATTCTTTTCATAACCTCATCCATATACAAACTGAATAACCAAGGAGACATAACAACGCTATTAATATTAAACCAATCACTTTCAACTCCATTAATTCTTACACACGCTCACTAACGTCATACATACTTTTTGAATTCCATCAGAAGGCTACCCAACCAACACCATATATTCACTAAACACTTGCCATAGAGCATTTCCATATTAAATCCTATCATTTGCCTGTTGCAAATTTTCATAAAAACCGGTAAATGCAATTTATCTCTTCTCCCATTTTCTCAATCATTGTTTCAATGTAATGATTCGATCCACACATCCCTACCAAATCTAAATACCTTGTTCTTCACCAAACAGTCCTTCAATCACTTGACGCACTCTTTCGACCAAAATACCAGCATATATCTTCCCTGCAAAACTCAATAAACTAATTCCCCTATAATTCCTACAGTTACCCATATCCCACTTACTCTTAAATAAGGGTACTATTACTGCTCTCTTCCAATGGCTCGGAACTATACCCTCCACAAATGCTTTGTTCCATAACTTCCAAATCCAATTAATCACCATCTCACCTCCGTTCTTTATTATTTAAAGTAATTTCATCTATACTGCAGATTTACCATTCTTCAACGATACCCATTACCTCCTCCTTACTAATAACCTCATCCCCAAAATACTTATTCCTTCTTGCACCGTCAAACCACACACTTTCACAACCATCTCTTCATTACTGCCAATGTTATGCAGATTTTTGAAGTGTTCCCTTCACACTCTCCTCGCATCCATTTCATCAGTTATGAAAGCACCATCCCTATTCATTATTCTAGCGAATCCCTTATTCTCATTCTTAACCTTTCCGCTTCCTTCCAGAAGAGCTTCCTATTCCCTTGTAAGTCCCAATTCATCCTCCTTCCAAACTGTTCATTTCTTTTTTTTTTCTTCCTTTTAGTATTCCTTTTTTCCTCCTTATATAATTCCCAACATGTTTCTTTTGAAACCTCATCATTGGCTTTTGGTACATTCAACAACTCTTCTTTTTTTTAGTTTTAACCGCTTGCATCACCTCTTCATTCCACCACTCACTGTTAACATTCTCTCTAACTACTTTAGCACATCCAGATACTTCTTTTGCATTACTAACAACCGCTTCCTTCATTTGCTTCCAGATTTGCTAACATTCAACTCTCTTTCCCACCGTTTTCTCTCCCTTGCCATATGATTGACGATATTGGAAGGTCTTCAACCAACGGCACCTACAAGCATGCAGGATATGGTACTACTACTACTACTACTACTACTACTAAAAATAATAATAATAATAATATAATAATAATAATAATAATAATAATAATAATAATAATAATAATAAAATAATAATAATAATAATAATAATTATTCAGAAGACATTTCAATGAATCTACAATGTGGATGATTTAAATTTTTTTTGAAAGTGCAAATAAAATCTTTATATAAATTATCAACATATATTATTTCAAGGGAAGAAAGAACAAAATGTAATCATTTCAATTAACATAATCAGATTGCTACTTATACAAACTAAAGTTCACTCCAAATATAATGTTGTATTCTATATCTTACCATAGTTTATGTAAATCGTCATTGCTCTTGAGACGCAATTCTTCTTTTCTCCAAGACCTTCCAACCTTTACTTCAGTCACTCCCCAATTATTTTTGTCATCAAAAAATTCATTTAAACCTTTGGTGTTTCTTAAGAAGGCATTAGTATGAAACAAAGCTGCAACACTAATAATAATAATAATAATAATAATAATAATAATAATAATAATAATAATAATAATAATAATAATAATTACATGAGGTTAGGAAATAATTAAATTTACACAATCTACTGTAAAGTCACTTGAAAGTTGACCAGAAAATTGAATATACTTTAATCAGAAGCAGATCAGAGGATTCTAGTTCAGAAGTTCTTCCCCTTTGTGTGCAGGTTCACACGAACTTTTCAAGATTAAATAAAGATACATATTTTATCATGTTATGAGAAAGAGAGGCACAACTTTGGAAATTTTTTTTTTGTATACTTTTAGAAAAATATTTACCATAAAATTTAAAGAAATGCAGTCTCAAGTCAGTAACTTTAAAATTTTTAAAATTCTGAAAATTGTCCTGATGAATCAACAGAGAATATTAATTATGGTTATAGAGTTGGTGCAAAGTAAAAAAAATTTGGGTGGAACTGGAAATGGCGCAGGTGTTTAAAAAAAAATCAGTATAAAATATTTTTAGGGGGTCAGAGTTGGAATCAACAAAAGAATTGACTGTCACAAAGGAAAAAAAAAAAACAAAAAAAAACTTCCAATTTGCTTATTATCAACACCAATTATTTGTCCTTTATTTTTTAATGCAACCTTTCACATTGTCTAACATAACTGAACTGCATCGGTTTCCTTTCCTGTCTACTTATAATAAACTTTTGCTACTATACCAACTTAGGGTAATTCTTCACTCTTAAGTCATTCAACATCTATCACCCACACACCAAGGATAAAATTTTCAATTTGTACACTAAATATTGTTTAATTTTTCTTTTCACTAAATACTTTCTTTTAAAGTACCGCTTTGCAAATTTTTCCAACTTTTTCAATATCATAAAGATAAGTACATTTAATGATACCACTCATTCGTAATATATATAAAAGCGTAACTCCAGCTACAAATTTGGCTGAAAAATCTCTGCCTAAAACTTAGCTCTGGTTGGAGGCTAGATATCAAGCCAGAGAGAGCAGTCTTCTAGTCTATTATTTCAACTCTCACATTTCATTATCTTCAACAACTACATTATGTATAGAAATTCTAGACTGATATCCAGCAAGAATATTGGTGAGGAAATACTAGCCTGTTTCTTGTCAAAGGCATTATATTAAGAATCAGATTTTCACCAACTTGTTGAAAGGCGAAATTTACATAGAACCTAGGCTTACTTAGCCTATTAAGCAAGTTTATTTATAAAATTGGAGCCTAGGCTTATTTAATAGTAACCTAATTACCAAAAGGCTATAAACAGTTTTGGTAAATGTATAGTTCTTATCATCACTTTTGGAAGTTTCCAAAAAAAAAAACAAACTTTTTTTTCTTCTTTTTCTGAGCAACCCAGTCACTTCTACAGTACATAATTTTACAAGAATACGAGAAAAAAATTAGTGAAAATTCAAGTGGTAGAGGAAACTTCAAATCTAACACAAATGTATACTTTTAAAAAAATAATTAACATGTTAACATCCAAGTTTCAACCTTTATATCACATAGGTATACTGGCATTAGAATATATAAGCTTTAGCACCATTAACCCTTTAAGTCCTAAGCGGTCACTGGTGACCGCGTTTTTTGTGATTGATATTTATTGGGACAAAATTTATCGATTTTTTGCGATTTTTTTTATTAAAATCTACTAAAAAGTATCGAGTTATATCTAATATAAATATCCATACTGCCCAAAGGTTGAGTTCAGTATTCTTTCAGGGGCATGGCGAAAGTGGCGTGGTTGGGAAGTCCTCTCCTCAAAATTGCATTGTCGTGAAATAGTTAATTTATTCGTTATTTACTTATTATAAAAGTTTTTTACGTGTGTTTGTTCATATTGTTATGTTAGGGAAAAATGTAGAAAAGGGAAATAAGGTATTCTTGTAAATTTTCGTAAAAATAAACCTATCGCTGCTCAAACGTACTTGAAAATCATGCGGTCACCGGTGACCGCTTCGGACTACGAGGCTACTAATTTTGCCAAACTCAAAAAAATTTTGATTTTTTTTTTTTTACAATTTTTTTACTTTTATATATATATATATATATATATATATATATATATAATAAAAATTTTATTATATATAAATATAGATATATATTATATATTATATAATATATATATATATATATATATATATATTGAAAATCAATCAGCACGAGGCTTCTAGTTTAGCCAAAATCAAAAATTGAATTTTTTTTTTACAATTTTATTACGTTTATATATATATATATATATATATATATATATATATATATATATATATATATTATATTATATATATATATAATATAAATATAAAATATATATATATATATAATACCGTTAAAACGGGGTAACTTGGAACGATTTTTTTGTAGATTCAAAATATTTTTATGATGCAATTATATAAAATGGTTAGTAAATAAATGAAAATACGCCTTAATCATTGGTCTAAATTTACCTGCTATTTATTTGCCCATTCTGCTGTTTTTATCTTCATAGGAGGCTCGT
>JABUQX010003709.1:7500-22500 GCA_015478945.1 Trachelipus rathkii | reverse complement strand
AATGACCTGAATCTCCTATTCCCCCTTCCCAAAACATCATATCCAGATTATCCCAGAAAAATCGATTTACTCTTTTTCACATTACCTCAGATGGATTCAATTATGTCGCAACCACACAATATTTTGCACTTTTCAACTTTAAAATTTAACCTTATAGACTTTAGTACTTACACACACAAAATCTACCATAGCTCTCTACCAAAACTCACTCATCAGAATTGCAAATCCTTCTACCCCCGTCTCATTCTTTTCCACAGCCAACACAAACACATTTCACCACCACCACCACACCACTCATTTTCACCGGTTCCTTTCATCTCTGTTTCAGTCACAGCGAGCAATTCAAATTTGCCCTTTCTAAAACATCCATTCACCTCTCTCCTCATTCTCCTCAACCAACATTGTATTCTCTTGACATTTCATATACAGATACGATTCATTCATTTTCGCGAAGGATAGAAGAGCGCTTACTGCGATCACGACCTTTCTCGAGGCATGCATTAGCATTCCTGGCAAAGATAAGTGGTTAGTAGGCAGCCAACCTGACTACCACCGTCCCTTAGGCGCCTTCTACGACACGCAGGACATACGATGTGGGCAAGTTTTTCTCCCTACACGTATGAATAGAGCTTTAGGTGTAAATGAAAGGGTTAGGAAATTTATTTTTTCAGAAAATATTAGTTTTTGGATTTGTGGGAGAGAATATCTGGATAAAGATCTTTTTGCAGCAGATGTAGTTCACTTGAGTCGTAAAGGTGTTTGAGCTTTTCAGTACCAGTTTGGGGACTTGTTTAGCAAAAAACTAGGTTAAAGTTTGGGGTGGTGGCTAAATCCTGGATAACAAATAATAAAAGCCAATGGTAACTGTTTAATTAGTTGGGAGATAAATAAAACTGTAATGGTTGTTACAGGTTTAAATAATGATTGATAGCAATAAATAAAATAAACAGCATTTCGGAGTATTCAAATGTTTTTACAACAATTGCTCCATAGCCTTAGAAATAAAAAAGGATGAGCTGAATTTAGTTTTACCATAAATGAGAATCTAGAACATTATGGCATACTGAGCATGGGTTAATTGAAGAATTATTATGGAGGACTCCTTTCAGGGAATATGAAATAGAGGGGATATTCACTTATTTATTACCAGCCGTAGAGGAAAAGAAGAGTGGTGCGTGTTGGCGTTTATGTTTAAAATTCAATAATTCAAATCTGTGTACTAATGACTGACTTAAAATTAATCATGATATTGCAAATCAGTTGGTGGGGGTAGAGATCCTTTATTATTACAATTAAATCATAAGAATAGGGGCATTTATAGACCTCCTGGCCAGAGTCCGAATTAGATGCCGAAATTGTGAAAGAAATTGACGACAGCATGGCCACCAGTAATGAAAAAGGTATAGGTCAATAATGGGTTTGATGTTGTAATTGTTCCTGCGCATCATTGGGATTCCTTGTCTAAAGTATGGGACCGTAGTCTTTTTTGCATTTCATAAATGTATACTAGATAACTTGTTGTTGGACCCAGATGGTCCAAAGAACCCACAGATACGATGCACTATTAGACTTAATATTAACTAATGATGAAAGTATTGTGGATGAGGTTAGAGTTGAGGAGAATTTAAGACTTAGTGACCATAATATAATTAGATTTAATATGAATGTGATATTTGGGCCCAAATTGCAAGTTAATAAGGGAAAGATCATTTTAGATTTCGAAATGGCGATTTTACCAAATTTCGAGACATGCTTAGTAAAACTGACTGGGATAAAGAGTTTTAAAGACCAAAAACTGTTTTATCATGTGGGAACAGTTTTAAACAAATTTTAATGAATATTCAGTCAGTATGTGTTTTAAAGATAAACCCATTAGGGTGGCAAAGAGAAAACCTGTTTGGTGGAATAGAGAGATAAGAGAGAAAATTAATGAAAAACGCGGCAGATGTTTAAAATATTCAAGGGTAGTTGAAAAAGGGAAGATGATTTAGAAAAATATAGCGAAAAATAGAAATGAAACTTAACCAGTCAAGTAAGAAAGGCAAGAGACAGGCAGAAATTAAGTTTAGCAAGGAATAGGTAATAAGAACCTTTGAAGAAGTTTTTAGCTTTTATAAATTTAAAAGTAAAGAATAGACAATGTGGTCAATTAAAATTGATGAAAATTTACTGAGGAGTTCAGATAAGAGTTGGTCAACATTTTCAATGCTTATTTTGGCTTCAGTGTTTACAGAGGAAAGATTAGATAATAGTTTCGAGACTAATAGTTCTTGTATGCATGTAACAAAATAGACCTACACAGATTTTGAATTTGATGTAAAAGATATAAAACGTTTATAGATACATATTGATCAAGTAAAGCTGCAGGCCCTGATGGAATATATGGTAGAATTCTGAAAGAGGGGGTAGTTAAGCATGCAAAGGCACTGTATTGATTTTAAGTGATCTATAAAATTTGCGTTGGTAAGGTACCAGATGACTGGAAAACCAAGCATTATGTTGTGGCCTATTTATAAGGAAAGGTAGTTAAGGGGATTTGGGAAATTATAGCGCCAGTTAGCTTAACAGTCTCTGGTTTAAAGGTTCTGGAAAAGTTACTGAAAGCTCATATAGAGAAATATTTAGAAGATAAAAAGGTATTGTATGACTCCCAACATGGTTTCAGAAAGGGTAGGTCATGTCAGACAAAACTTTTAGAGAATTTTTGGAATACATTACTGACTGCATTAAAACCGAGGAGATCCAGTTGATATTGTATTTTTCGACCTTGGTAAAGCGATCTGAAAGGTTCCCCACATAAGGCTGATAAAAAAAGTTATTGCAATGATGGCATCGGTCGAGTGCGTAACATGGGTTGGAGTTAAAGAGTGGTTGCCGAAATAGAAAAAAACAGTGTGTACAACCTAAAATGGGAATAAATTCATCATGGTAATATTGAAAGAGTGGGTCCCACAGGGTCAGTGCTGGGCCACTATTGTTCCTCATATATATAAGGATTTAGACCAGGACTTAAATGCAAGGTTTTCAAGTTTGCAGATGAACTAAAAGTGGCTGCCCACCTCAGTAGGAATAGTGAAGGATGTACATAAAGATACAAAATGATCTTGATAAACTTCTGGGTGGGCAGATAAGTAAAAGGCAATTTGAATTTTAATAGTAAAAAAGTGTAAGGTTCTTCACCTAGGTTACTTCAAATAAAGTTTTAACTACGAATTTGAATGGGGAGTGGCTTGAGTCTTTGTGTGGACCAAGAAAAAAGATTTAAGGTGTGATTATAAGCAGTATTTGAAAGTAGCTAATTCAATGTTGGAAGCGCTAGAAATAAAAGCTAAGTAAGATGCTGGCATAATAAATCGCAATGTTGTTTACAAGAGCAAGGAAAGTAATAAGTAAAAAACTGTATAATAGGCATGTTAGGCCATTAATTAGAGGTATTGCTGCACAAGTTTGGGGCCCTTATTTAAAAGAAAGACTTAGATATGCTAGAGAGAGTGCAACGTAGAGCAAAAAGGATGATTTCTGGGTTTGAGTGTAAGAGCTATGAGGAGAGGCTGAAGGAGTTAGGAAATGTTTTCTGTTTAGCAAAAGGCGATTTTCTCAGAGGGACATTGTACAAAGTCTACAAATATTTACATCTATTGGAGTACATAGAGGACCAAAAATTTTTCATAGTAGAAGATGGACAGGTGACCAGGGGGCATAATAGAAAATTAAGAAGAAAGGCATGCCATCTTGGATATAAGAAGCCATTTGCATTTCAGTAAGGGTTGTTTAAATTTTGGGAATAGATCTGCCAGAGGCAGGTTGTGAGTGTTGACTCGATTGCCAACATTTAAGAAACGGTTAGATTTCTTTTATGGATGGGTTGGGTATATCATATAATATATTGACGAAGCCAAATTGGCGAGTTTTTAGTTATAGCAGTTATTGTTAGATGGCATGTGTGACCATAATTTAGTTATTAATGCATGTGGATGGTTTGGTATCATATTTATATATCATTAGTTTTGACTAAGGCAAATTGGGTGGATTTGTAGTTACAACAAAATTGACAAGCCCTAGGGTGCTTTGTGATTTGGGCATGCAGCATGCTTTGGGTAGTGGGTTGGACTGGGGCAGTTTCTCGATGGCCCATGTGGCGTTGTTTACTGTCTCTATATTCCTAATGTCCTAATGGATATAAGGGATAGGGATGTCTGTAAGATGTTGTCTAAAAAGGGGTGTGGATATAAGTATGTGTATATGATATGTTGTCTTGGAGGATGATTGTGGATATGAACGCATAACAGAAAGGGAACCATTAGGCACTGGAATGTCATACATACCATAAGCAAAGTGGGTATATTATATCTATATAGATAATATATATATATTATATATATATATATATATATATATATATATATATACTATATATACATGTACCGTATATATATATATATTATATATATATATATATATATATATATAAATATATAGTATATATATTATATATATATTGCTTACGTTTTCAGGCGACGTAACTGAAGTTCAGAAGGCTTGTTAAGTAACAAAACTCGTTTTTGGTTGTCAAAATCTATATTGAAACAATAAACATAATTAATATATTGTAAACATTAACATAATAATAATAATAATAATAATAATAATAATAATAATAATAATAATAAATAATATAAATTGCAATTGTGAAAAATAATATTTAAAGTACGCATGAAATGATACGTTCTCTTATGGTTTTTTAGGAAACTATTACATAAAATATATAAAATTTATGGACAAGCTTCGCTGATACGTGAATAAAATATATTAAAAAGTAATTTAAAATCTAAATTAATGTTAAGCCACAATAAAGGTAAATTTCACTAAAGTTTTCACTAAAATATTATAACAAAATTATTTTCATAATGGAATAGCCACAAAAAAATTAGCTTAGCAAAATAAGGCGAAATTACACCACCTATGTTACTATTCGAGTCCAAAAAGGTCACACAAGGCAATTCTAAAAGAGCCAACAAAGAATCAGCTGGTGCTCGTTAAAACAGTTTGTGAAGTCGTTTTGCGAATTAAAACTTGATAAGATAAAGTGGTTGGACACTAAAAAGAAGAGATTCTAAAATGGCTTTTGAGGCGAAGATGGCGAATCGTTGTCCAAGGAAGCAAGATTTTTAGTCACGTTGAGAGTAGGACGATAATACTAAAAAGGAAAGAAAAAGAAGGTAATAGAGCTCCCCTACGAACAGAGGAGCGTCGTGAGAATGATTAAGGTGAAAAACGAACCACTGGACGTAATGCTCGTCCCATAACGGCGGATTGTGGGACGTGCGTGGACAAGACGGTAAAAGGTGCAGTCGGGAATGCGTTCCGGATTCGAGAGAAGTCTGGTGTTGGAACAGGGAGACAGATGTGTCTGCATCGGAAACGGAGGCGGAGCATGTCGTACTGCGCGGGGCGCTGAAGTAGCTCCGCGAAGAAGTAGCCGACCAATAGCCTGAGGGAGGTTGGCAAAGTCAGGTTCGGTTGGAGGAACAAGTGATGTTAAAAGGGCAGAATGGCATAAAGTCGATATTATGTGCGAAGTATAGTAGATGGTGCGGTGCCGAAAGGTGGAGGGGGAGTGGTGGAAGAAGCGGGATCATGTTCGAAATAAGCCGGTTTGATCCTATTATCCACTGATATGTTTTCGCTTTTGCTCCCCTTCTGTAAGGTGAAAAACTTTTCGATAGCGTTTTAATACGAGGAAAGGTCCGTCATAGCGGGCTTGCAAAGGGCTACGGTGTGAATCATGCCGAATTAATACATGAGAGCAAGTCTCCAAATCCGCAGGCATGTAGGTAGGACGGGGAGGGTGACGTGGCAAAGATGGCTTCCATGCCTCAGTACATTGACGAAGGCGAGCCAGGAAGGTGTGCTGGTTCGTAGTGTTTGGAGAAGGAAGGATAAACTCACCAGGTATTCGGATGGTGGAGCCATAGACGAGCTCAGCAGAGGAGCATTTAAGGTGTTCTTTGTACGAAGTTCTGATACCGAGTAGAACAAGAGGAAGGGTTTCGGACCAAGTTTCCGGTGTTCCATGGGCCATAAGAGAAGCTTTTAGCTGCCGGTGAAACCTCTCTATGAGGCCTTGACTTTGCGGATGATAGCTGCAAGAGCGAAGGCGCTTAGAGCCAATTAGAGTCATAAGGTCCTTCCAGAGGTGAGACTCAAACTGCCTACCCTGGTCTGTGGACACAGTCGACGGAGTGCCAAACCTGGCTATCCAGTTGTACAGAAATGCCTGAGCAATTGTCTCGCTGGAAGTATCACGCAAGGGAATGGCTTCTACCCATCGAGTGTACCGGTCAATGCAAGTGAGAATGTGGGTGAAACCATTTGAGGATTGGTTAAAAGCGGCCGGACTTAAATCAAGGTGCCACCTGGTCAAAACGTTCCACCAGGGGAAGGAAAATGCTGAAGAGGGGCGGGACCCAGTGTGCCTGGTGCACTTTTAGATTGTGACAGTGAGACACTGCCGTGTCCACTGTTTAACATCCTTTTAGTAAGGACGGGCCAGGACGGAAAGCGTGTACCTATGTTTAAACTTGGACTTACCTTTTTACCCCGGGTGCTGGACAACCGGCGTGGGGAATGGTTATGAAACAACCTTCTTGCGCATTGGGGTTGGTCTACTGGACGAGGATGTGCGGAAGAGACATCGCATAACAAAGGTGGAAAAACCAAAAATTTCTTACATTTTGAATGTCGTTAGAAGAGGCGGGAGGAAAAATCTCTTCGAGTTGCCTGCCAAGCGAGCCATTTCGACGGAAATCAAATGTCTGGTAAAGGAGAAGATAGCGTTAAATGCGGGATAGAGCATCGGCAGCGGATGTTGTCTTTCTTTTATTATGGCGGATATCAGTTGTGAATTGGGCAATGAATTCAAGGTGACGTGCCTCACGAGGGGACTGTTTCACTCTGGAAGCTGTAATGGCATGCGTGATGGGTAAATGATCAGTTACAACATGGAATTCCCGACCTTCTATGAAGTAACGGAAGTGCTTAATAGCTAAATAAATTGCGAGAAGTTCCCTTCCAAATGCGCTGTATCGTGTTTCAGGCGGCTGGTTGGAACTTTTTAGAAAAGAAAGCTAATGGACGCCATTCGTTATCAATAAATTGTTGTAACACAGCTCCAGCTGCGAAGTCTGGAAGCGTCTGTGTTGATTCTAGTCGGGGCTGTGTCGGATGGAAATATTAGTAACACGGAAGAGGCAAGGGCTTCCTTGATGGCGGTGAAGGCATTAGTTGCTTCGTCGTTCCAATCTACAGTGACAGAAGCAGCAGAACCTTTACGTGGATGCTTAAGAAGTGCGTGAAGCGGGAGGAGAATTTTAGCGGCGGACGGTATAAAACGATGGTAGAAGTTTACCATCCCTAAAAAACGACGGAGTTGACGCTGTTTAACGGGTTTCGGAAACTCACGAATGGCTGCCACACGATCCTCAAGGGGACGTATACCTTCGGCAGAAGATTGTATGTCCGAGGAAAGTTAAGGATGAAACTCCGAATTCACATTTGGAAGAATTGACACATAGACCAAATTCACTAAGTCTGGTAAAAACTTGCCTGAGATGTGAAGTATGTTCTTCCTGAGAGGCACTGGCAATCAATAAGTCGTCTATGTAGGCGAATACGAAGGGCTAAACCACGTAAATACTGAGTCTAGAAACGTTTGAAACTGACTTACTAGCATTCCGTAAACGGAAAGGCCGTCGGAGAAATTCGTAAAGCCGAAAGGAGTTGATAATGGCAGGCTTATGAATGGTCTTGCCGGATTGACGGGAAATTTGAAAAAAAAAAGGCGCTGATTAAGTCAATTTTGAGAGATAGTACAAACAGAGGGGATGTGAAATCCTGCTAGATTGGGGACATTTATAAGCGGTCCGAGGCGGGTGATCGCATTTCAGGGGCAGCGATTAATCCCAGTCGGGCCCGATAATCCCCATTTTGGTTTCGAGAACCATATGTAATTGGAAGAGGCGTTAGATCGGACGTTTGAGGGCGATGATTGCCCTTCTTCTAAGAGAGATGTCAAATTCTAGCTTGTGCCGCTTTGAGTTTATCTGGTGCAAGACGTCGTGCATGAGAGGAATGAGGTCTGCCAGAAGTTCAATGTGATGAAACAACATTATTGTCACAGGCAGGGAACTTGGAGAACTGGAGAAAAGAAGCTCGGGAAAAATCGGTGATTAATAATTGAGTTCAAAAAAACATTTATTAGATGGAGAAAGATGTATGTGCCACTGATTGGAAGCAGATTGCCACGAATACGAAGCGGATGAGAAATGTGTTCTCAAAATCCAATGATGCGTTTGTGTTCATGTCAACAAGGGGAAGGGTTGAAGTGGGACAGGAAGGTCTTGCCAACCTAATATTGTTAACTTGTGACGTCGGCTATGTCGTGAAGCTCCCATATAAAATCACGACGCGAACGAGAGCGTTAAATTGGAGTCGTTTGTTACCATTAAGTGTATAATTGGTTGTTGCCGTTGGCCGGCGCGTAAAGAGCGGATGGTTCTGGAGCGTCGTTTGTTTCGAGGATGGAACGTGGCACAGCGGAAATGGAACTACCGCTATCTACGAGATAAGATAGTTTGGTGGATGGGATACGCTAAAAACACAAAGCAAGTGACGCTTTTGAAAACCACTTCCGAGCGAATTTACAGAGTTGGTGTTTAAGTTAAATTCCCCGGAATGTACAAGGCTTAAGAACATGACCGAAGTTTGATCTCCAAAAACGTTGATGGTTCCTACAAATACCCTGTTGGTTATGTGATGGAAACTGAACTAAAGCCTGAGAATCAACAGGAGAAGAGGCGAACTGGCGCGAAGGAGTAGGAGATCGACGATAGGAACGTCTTTGCATAGTAGGAGAGCGAGAATGATGACCGTAATTGTATGCAGAATAAGTGTGTGGTGCATTGGGAGGGGGTGGGGGGTATGAAGGATTGGGAGGAGGCTGAGGGTATGAAGGAGGTTGCGAATAAGGATGAGGAGAAGACTGAGGATACTGTTGTTGAGGATAAGGATATTGTTGTGGAGGATAAGGATATTGTTGTTGAGGATAAGGAGAGGAAGGAGGAGGGGAGGAAGGAGCAGTGTAACGCGTTTCTAAAGCTCGTAATCTAGTGGTTAAGTCCATGATGGTGTTCTGTAACACCTGTAGTTGTGATAAAATATAAGTATTTTCTGGGGCCGGTGGGTGCCGAAGTGCATTTACTGACTCACTCACATGCGAAGGTGACGCTGGCGGTAAGTTATTATTACCGGAGGGATCCGTGATATGCGAAACTTGTGATGGTATGTCTGCTGCCGGAAGAGGTTTCGCTTTACAAACCCTATCTGCATAAGTAGCGAGCTCTTGCAATGAGCAGTTGGGATCGACCGTTGCTAAACGCAGTTGCATCTCTGTGGGAAGTTTTTGTAAAAAGAGATGACGAACAATGTGTATACAATTACCTACGGGAGGACCGTCAAGGAGATTTAGCATATCTGATAGTAGTACTGAAGGAAGACGGTCTCCAAGAGAGCCACCAGTCAAAAGTTTTTTTACTTTTTCGGCATCGGTTTCCCCCAGCCGGTTCAAAAGTTCGGATTTCAGTTGAGTATAGGGCTGGTTGTGGGAATGTAAGGAGGGTAAAACATCTTTCAGGCGCTGTAATACGGGAACAGGCAAGATATTTAAAAGAGCTCTGAATCGTGCAAGCTCATTGGTGGATTCCAGCTGGAGCTCGAGTAATGTAAAGGTCAAGTCGAGATCGTTCGTGACAAACTTACCAGTATATACACTAGATGATTCCCTGTCTGAAGCAGGCTGTTGGGAAATAACATTCATATTTTCAGTATTTGCCGCGTCAGGGGGGGACATGATTACGAAAATCAAAAATATAAAATTGTAAAATAGTAGTAAAAATTTTGAAGACAATATTACGAGATCAAAAAAAAATAAAATGTGCCTAAGATGCGATTTGCACACGCTAAATATTATGAAAATAATGGTCAGGGACCAGATAATAGACTAAATACTACAAAAAGGTATACAATGGATGAGGAAAATATATAGTAAGCCGCTTTTACGGGCTAAAATAATGTAAAAAATAAATGATTAAAATATGTAAATTGCAAAAATATTTTGAGGACAATTACGAAATTAAATGCGCTAAAAACGCAACTTACATACGCTAAATATGAAAAATATGATGGTCGGAGACCAAAAACAGAGTAAATTTTTACAAATATGTATAGGAATGTTAACAAAAATACATATTAGGCCGCTTTTATGGGCCACAATGATGTAGAAAAAATTATTTGAAAATGATAATTTGGGCCAGAATTCACCCAGATATTATTTAAAAAATTTTTTATCGTAATATAATATTAAATATATATAATTATATAATAAGTGGATGCGGATCCGTGTATCCTGTTGATACGAGAGAGGATTCCAGGAATGCTGGGATATGTAACAACGTCAGCACTCACTCCAGGTCATCAATGTTACGTTCAGGGACGTAACTGAAGTTTCAGAAGGCTGTAGTAACAAAACTCGTTTTCGGTTGTCAAAATCTATATTGAAACAATAAACATAATTAATATATTGTAAACATTAACAATAATAATAATAATAATAATAATAATAATAATAATAATAAATAATAATAATAATAATAAAACAATAATAATTGCATTGTGAAAAATAAATATTAAAGTTACGCATGAAATGATACGTTTTCTCTTATGTTTTTTTAGGGAAACTATTACATAAAATATATAAAATTTTGGACATAGCTTCGCTGTATACGTGAATAAAATATTAAAAAGTAATTTAAAATCTAAATAATGTAAGGCACAATAAAGGTAAATTTTCACTAAATGTTTTTCACTAAATATTATAACAAAGAATTATTTTCGATAAGGAATAGCACAAAAATTAGGCCTTAGAAAATAAGGCGAAATTACACACCTTGTACTATTCGAGTCAAAGGTAACACAGAGGATTCTCAGAGCACAAAGCTTGTGTAAAGAAATCAGTGGTGCTCGTTAAACAGTTTATAAAAAGTCTTTTGCGAATAAACTTGATAAGATAAGTGGTTTAGACACTAAAAAAGGAGAGATTCTAAAATGCTTCTTGAAGCGAAGATGGCGAATTCGTTGTCCAATAGGAAGCAAGATTTTAGGTCACGTGAGAGGTAGGACGATAATACTAAAAAGGAAGAAAAAGAAGGTAATAATATAAAAACATGATAAATAAATAAAACAATAGAAAATAAGTATAAATACTAAATATATGTATATATATATATATAATAATAATAATAATATATATATATTATATATTATATATATATATATATATATATATATATATATTTTGCCATGAAGTCACGAATCTGAAAAAATCAAAAAAATCAAAAAAATCAAAAAAATCAATAAAATCAAAAAAATCAAAAATTGATTTTTTTCTAAAAAAATCAAAAAAATTCCCCAACCCTGCTTTATATCATACAACTATAGAATCAACGATTAATAAATTAATCACTATGTATAAATAATTATGGAAATTTCAATGTGGCCGTTAAATTTGTAATAACAATCAGGGTGGGGATTTTTTTGATTTTTTTAGAAAAAAATTCAAATTTTTGATTTTCTCTGATTTTATTGGAATTTTTTTGATTTTTTTTTTTTTTTTATTTTTTAAAATTCGTGACGTCACGCGAAATATATATATATATATATATATATATATATTATATATAATATATATAATATATATATATATATATATATATATATATATATTTTTTATATATATATATATAATAGTATATATAATATATATATATATATATAATATATATATATATATACTATATATTATATATATATATATATATATATATATATATATATATAGTAAGAAAGACGCAAATCCAATCTAGAGTGTCCCATATCAACCTATTAAAAATGAGAAATTAAGAAATAATTTTCAATTAGAATTAATGTAATTAATTAAAAATTTCTTATAATTAAGAAGCCACATGGGGCCTACCTAGACCTGTCAGTCAACCAACATATAATAATAATTAAGAAAATAATGTTAAAAAGTCGCATTGGCCCCACTAGAATGTCCCAGTCAATCCATTTTAAAATTAATAAATAAGAATAATAAGTCAGAAGCCACATGGGCCTAACTAGACTGTCCCAGTCAACCCATAATAATTAATAATTAGAATAATAATTAAGAAAACTGCATTAACCCCCTCTAGAGTGTCCCATCAACCCATAAATTATAAGGAATAATTACTTAAGAAGCCGCATGGTCCTAGTTAGACTGTCCCAGTTCAAACCAATGAAAAATTAATAAGTAAAGAAGCCCCGAATTGGGCCTTCTAGAATGTCCCAGTCCAACCTAATATAAATAAATAAGAATTAAATAACTTTAAGAAGCCGTATTGGGCCTTTCTAGGGGACTGTCCCAGTCAACCAATAATAATTAATAATTAAAAATAATAATTAAAATCCGCAGTGACCCTCTAGAATTTCCCAGTCAACTCATAATAAATAAGAAATAATACTTAAGAAGACTGTCCAGTCAACCAAAAAAAAATAATAATTAATTATAAATAAGAATAATACTTAGGAAGCCCACATTGGGTCCTTTTTAGGACTGTCCCAGTCGAACCAAAAAAATTAATAATTGAAGTTAGCCGCATTGGCCACTCCTAGAATATCCCAGTCAACCCATAATACATAATAAATAAGAATATTACTTTAAGAAGCAGCATGGGTCTATCTAGGACTGTCCCAGTCAACCAATAATAATTTAATAATATATATAATAATTAAGAAGCCACATATGATGCCTCTAGAATGTCCCAGTAACTCATAATAAAAAGAATAATACTTAAGAAGTCGCATGGTCCTTTTTAGACTGTCCCCAGTCAACCAATTAAAATTAATAATTAAGAAGCCGCATATTGGCCCCTCTAGAATGTCCCAGTCAAACCATAAAAATTAAGAACTAAGAATAATTTTTTAATAATAATTAATGTAATTAATGAATAGATTTTTATAAAAATTAAAGAAAGCCAATAGGCCTACCTAGACTGTCCCAGTCAACCAACAAAAAATTAATAAATAAGTTAAAGTTATTCAGGAAGCCGCATGGGCCTATGCTAGGACTGTCCCAGTCAACCCAATAACAATTAGTAATTAAGAATAAATTATTCTTAATTATTAATTATTATGGGTGACTGGGACAGTCTAGATAGGCCCATGCCGGCTTCTGAAATATTATTGTTAATAATTATTATGGATTGACTGGGACATTCTAGTGGGGCTAATGCGACTTTTTAATTATTATATTCTTAATTATTAATTATTGTTGTTACTGGGACATTCTAGGCAGGCCCATATGGCTTCTTAAGTTTATAAATTACTATCATTAATTACATTAGATTATTATTGAAAAATTATTTTTAATTTCTTAATTTTTATGATTTGACTGGGACATTTCTAGAAGGGCCAAGTGCGGCCACTCAATTATTTAAATTTTTATTGTTTTTTTCGACTAGGACAGTCTAAAAATGAACCATGTGGCTTCCTAAGTATTATTCTTATTTATAATGAGTTGACTGTGACATTCTAGAGGGATGAATGTGGCTTAATTATTATTTTTAAATTATTAATTATTATGGGTGACTGGGAAGTCAAGAATAGGCCCATGCGGATTCTTAAGTATTAGTCTTATTTATTATTTATATGGGTTGACTGGGACATTCGAGAGGGGCCAAAAAAAGCTTAATTATTAATTATTATTGGTTGACTGGACAGTCTAGATATAGGTCCATACGGCTTCTTAAGTATATTATTCTTAAATATTATTTATTAATGGGTTGACTGGGACATTCGAAAGGGGCCAATGCGGCTTCTTAATTATTAATTTGTTTTTGATTGACTGGGACTGTCTAAATAGGACCATGCGGCTTGTTAAGTATTATTCTTATTCTTATGCGGTTGACTTGGACATTCTAGAGGGGTTAATGCAGTTTCTTAATTATTATTCTGAATAATAAGTAAGAAGCTGCATTAAACCTCTCTTAGATGTTCCAGTTCAACCCATAATAAATAAAGAATAATACTAAGAAGCGCTGGCCTATTTTAGACTGCCCAGTCAACCAATAAAAAAATAATAATTAAGAAGCTGCATTGGCTACTCTAGAATGTCCCAGTCAACCAATAATAAATAATAAATTAAGAAATAATATTTAGAAGGCCACATAGGCTTTCTAGACTGTCCCAGGTCAACCAATAATAGATATATATATAAAATAATTAATTAAAAATAATAATTAAGAAAACGGCATTGTCGCCTCTAAGAAATGTACCAGTCAACTTGCATAATAAATAAGAAAATACTTAAGAAGGCCGCATGGTCCTTTTTTAGACTGTCTCCCAGTCAACCAATAAAATATTAATAATTTAAGAAGCCGCATTGGTCCCTCTAGAACTGGCCCAGTCACTATAATAAATATCAAATGATAAATAAGAATAATAATTAAGAAGCCGCATGGGCCTATCTAGACTGTCCCAGTCAACCCATAATAATTAATAATTAATAATAATAATTAAGAAGCCGCATTAACCCCTCTAGAATGTCCAAGTCAACTCATAATAAATGAAGAATAATACTTAAGAGGCCGCATGGTCCTATTTAGACTGTCCCAGTCAACCAATAAAAATTAATAATTAAGAAGCCGCATTGGCCCCCTATAGAATGTCCCAGTCACCATAATAAATAAAAAATAAGAATAATACAAGAAGCCGCCATGGGCCTATCTAGGCAACTTCGCCGCCTATTCTTATCCTCAAAGCCAAAAATCTACCTCCTCGTTGCTTTACGTTGCGCCCTCTCCAGCATATCTATGTTTTTTCTAATTGTAGACAATATTCAAATACTGG
>JABUQX010003709.1:0-2500 GCA_015478945.1 Trachelipus rathkii | reverse complement strand
AATCATCCAGGTTTGGATTTAGAGGAAAATAGGAGGCCGGAAGAGATTCGCCTTTTCAGTTGGAGAATTTAGGCAACAGAACCATCAGAACAAATAAGAGGAGGAAAGGCAAATTTACAGAAGTTGTTAGAGATTTTTTGGCAAGAGACCAGAAAAATTTTCAGCAGGAGAACCAAGGGAGTTAGCCACTTTCATTAGATTGAAAGCCGCTTTGCTCGTCGAAGAGTATCCCTGCAACGATTTCTAGCAGAATGAAAATTAGCGAGAGTGATAGGAGAACCAGAATTTTTCCATTCCCGATACGCATTGTCTCTAGCCTGAATGGCCAGAGAACAAGTACGATCGAACCATGGATTATGTGGAGAGAAAGATTTAGTCGAAGAAGGAATGAACCTGCTCATCCCATCAACGATTACAGCTCCCACCTTATCGGCAGAAGCTGAAGCGTCACCAGAGTCAAAGCAGTCACTCCAATTATAGTTAGCGTAGAAGCAAACGCAAGGCCCCGGCCGCAAGGTGCGGGCCCGATCAAAAATGTGCCAGAAAAAAACAGCGTATATAATAATATTATATATATATTATTATATATATATATATATATATATATATATATATATATAATATATATAAATAGTTTATATATATATATAAGTATATTATATATGATATTATATATATATATATATATATATATATATAGTATATATATATATATATATAATATATATATATTTATAAAATAAAAGTATCGCCCGGATACCCTTATGATAGAAGATTTTATCGGATAGCAGATAACCCGAAACCGTTATCGCGATAAATTATCGCCATATAGTTATCGGTAGTTTGGAACAAAAATTATCGCGATACCGATTATCGGTAAAAGATTTTATCGGATAACAGATAACCCGAAACCGTTATCGCGATAAATTATCGCGATAATTTATCGCGATAACGCCCACCTATGTACATATATATATCATACTATATAATATAGTATAATATATATAGTATAATATATATATAATATATATATTATATATATATATATATATATATATATATATATATATATAAATTGAAAAATATATATATATTATAAAACTTCTATTTCATTTTCACCTTATTTATATTTTTACATTTAATAATATTGAAAAGACTAATGTTTGAATAAATTTATGATTTTTATTTAACTAATGTCCGTAAGTGTAATTATGACTTGCTAAATTCGAATTTCAGACTTTGTGTGCAAAAAAGAAAGGTTATTATTTCATTAAAATACTTTTGAGTAACAACCGAGCTCTCTCCTCTCTCTCTCTCTCTCTCTCTCTCTCTCTCATCTCTCTCTCTCTCTCTTCTCTGTATATATATATATAATATATATATATTATATATATTAATAATATTAATATATATATACATATATTATTATATATATATAATATATATATATAAAACAATCAAAAAAATCCCCAACCCTGATATATATATATATATATATATATATATATATATACAGAGGTGGGCAGTAACGCGTTACATGTAACGGCGTTACGTAACGGGCGTTACAATTGTAACGAGTAACGGTAACGCTTCAAACGATTTTAAAATGTAACGATGTAACGTTTAACGCACCTTTTTAAAAATGTAAAACGGTGTTTTCGCTTACTCGTGTTACTCAGTTACATCCTACATACGGAACCTCCATTGTGTTAACATTTTTGTGTTTCATTTATGGAAACGAATTTTAGTTTTTCCAGATTTTTAAATATATTATATATATATATATTATATATATATATATAATATATATATTTATATATAGTATAATATATATATAATATATTATATAATATATATAATATATAATAAAATATTATATATATATATATTATATATTAATATATAATAATTTTATATATATATATATATATTATATTATATATATATATATATATATATATATATATATTATAAATATATAATATATATAATACTATATATATATATATAGTATATAATATATATATATAGGCTATTTATAAGTGGCTTGACTCCAAGGAGCGAAAATCAACTAATTAATAATGTATCGTTATTTTAATAATTTTAGGTTAAATACATTAAATTTTTGGACCTAACCCTAACCTAACCTAACCCTATCCTAACCTAACCTAACCTAACCTAACCAAACGAAACTTAACCTAAATTAACCTAACCTAATTTTAACGGAGTCAACCACTTATAAAATGGTCACATATATATATATATAGTAATATAATATATATATATATCATATATATATATACTATATATATATAGATAAATATATATATATATATATATATATATATATATATATATATATATATATAATATATTATATATATATATATATATATTATATATATATATATTATATTCAAGGACAAGCTGGATGTAGACAGCTTTAGGTAACAGACCGGGAACGATTTTGGCCAGAACTGGAATAATGTATCTCTCTCTT
>JABUQX010003708.1:40000-60000 GCA_015478945.1 Trachelipus rathkii | reverse complement strand
CTTCTAAATTTTTTTTTTGATTCGACCTCCCGTTCCGTAAGACTGTTAAGTAAAATATTATATATATTATATATATATATATATATAATATCATATATAATATATTATAATATATATATAGTATATATATATAATAGTATATATATATATATATAATATTAGGATGTACCGATCCAGTACCGATACCGAAACTCTATTTTTTTAGGTGCCGATACCGAGTATTTAATGTAATATAATAAATTACACACAGTAATAAGATAGAACATGTGTGTACTGCTAGGCAACTCAAGATTGCATTCATTGTACAACCAATACTAGTTCATTTATATTCATATTTGGTTGTCCTAAATATATTTATTTTAATAAAATTAAGAATAGTAGTATCTTTAAGGAATTATAAATGCAAATATAATATTAATAAACCTTTTGATGTTTGTGTTTATTCAAAAAAATTTCATTTCATTTTCCAGTAAGTATTACAAAGTTTAGCTATTAGCTTTTATGTTTTAACATGATGACAATTACAAGAAGATTCGTTAACTAGCTACAAGTATAAAGAATAAAAATAATGAAAGAATTAATCAGCTGAAAAGATAAATTAAAAAAACGCTATTACTCAAGCATGACATAATAATATACTCGCTTTAAGATAAAAGATATATATTCATTCAATACTCAAATTCAAAAATTCACAAATTGTGATGCAAAAAACATTATTTCAACTAGTATCTGGCGAGAGCCTTTTCCTTTTTGGGTGTTTACTTCCTACCTACACTATAAATACCGCTCGCTCTTCGACTCGATGAAAGAGGTGCCTTGCATAATTATTTTGCCTGCAGCACTGATAAAATTGAAAACTTTGCCCATTTTCATGCCACCGCATGGAAGGATTCTCTTCTGTAGGCAGCATCTCCATTGTTTTCGTAGAGCCTCATCTCTTTCACAGATTGCAAACTTTTGAATTATCTTTGCTCCTTGAGTTGTTCTCTGCAAGTTTACGATGAGTTCCTTGCGTGTATTTCTTTGAAGCGTGAATGAGATGTCAATGCAATTTCGGCCATGAACTGATCAAAAGCTAACATATCCAAATCCTCATCTTCAGTAGGTTGTATTTGCTGAAAAGCCACATCAGTCACTATCGTGCTGTTGCCAGGGTTTGCAGATAAGGCGGCTTCCACTTCTGTGAATCTTTTTTTTTTTTTTTTTTTTTTGTTAATGCAGCAAGCTCCTCGCGTATGCCTATTTTAAATTCGTTCTAGAAGTGGTGTCACCGTCGAAAGATGCCATTCTTGTGAGTTTCAGCTAGCTTAATGAAATCCTTTTTAAACCTTTATTTATTTTTTAAGTTTGTCTTTTTATCCATGGCAGAGCCCTATTCAAGAAAGGGTGTTGAACGCCTCAAAAATTCATCTAACGCAGGATGACACAGACGCAGGCTTTAAAGTGAAGGGAAAAAAATAAAAGGGTAACATGTATGTTGCAAAGTTCCACAGAACAGAGTGGAGTTAAGAAAGAAGCACCGCAGCGTACTAGTGCTGGAGCTGAAGTAATATCAACGACAAAACTATGTGCCGGCAAAGCACCCCTTGTGTACGAGGGGCGTCGCTAAAGTGGGGTACGGCGAGCTGAAAATTCCCTTTAGCACTTGCCGCTACAGTAACCTATAGAAAAGAGATAAGAGCACCAACATCGCGCCCGCAAAGATAGTGGGGGTCAAGTGTGAACTAGAAAGTACAGACAGGACAGTTTATAAGTTCTTTTGGCCTTTAACTCGACCCTATCCAAAAGCGGGTGAAACCAGAGCCCCCCCAAACATGAGAGCAGTACTCCATACAAGGGCGGAGAGACCCTTGTATAGCTGAGCAACTCAGAAGAGGGAAAAAAGTCTCGCCAGTCTAAACAGAACTCTCATGTTTCTTTGAGGCCCCCCTAACAACCATTGTGGATTGCAGGTTTCAATTACATTTTTTTGTTTATGTTAAGGCAAGGATGTTTAATTGTCAACAGGAGAGACGTGAGAACCGTCAAAAGAGATAGGAAAGTTAGGTGTCTGTAGAGAGGAAGATTTGTAGAAGTTGCGTTTTTTTAAAAATTAAAAATTTCACAAAGCTGAGACGACCCCAATCCGGAAATTCTATTCATATCAGCGAGAATAGAATTGCGAAAGATTAAGACGAAAGGCAAGTTCTTGAAGTAAAAGAGGGAGCAGAATTGAAATGAGTGAAGAATGAAGGGTCGAGTCATTGAAATGAGTTGAATAGAGTTAGATGTGCAGGGTAGAAGATCATGGTGAGAAAAGCAGAATAAATAGGAGAAATAAAACGCACCCGAGAACACCACTATTGACAGAAAAAGAAGAAGTCGCCCATTCAACAACAGCTAACATTGAGCGATTTGAAAGAAAGCTAGACATAGTTAAGCAAAGAAAAAAGAAAGGAAACCCAAAGGAAGGGGACTTGGAGACAGTGACTCGTGCCATACCCGGTCAAATGACTTGGATATGTCAAGCGCACCACACAAATCTGTCCCGTAGTCCTAAGGGCGGAAAACCATATATCTGTTAAAATTAGGGATATGATTGCCAGTAGATCTCGAGCGGCGAAAGCCGTACTGGCAATCGGAAAGAGGGGTAATGAGATTCCAGATGATCTAAAGAAGGTGAGAGTGAGAAGGTTCAAAGATGCTTAGAAAGAGATACCAAAGTTAGAGCTAAAGGACGATAGGTTAGAAGGATCAGAGCAGCATCCTTTTTCGGAATAGGTTTTGACATGTGAGCGTGTTCCCAACACTGAGGGAAAGTTGCTAGTATTGAGGCATATAGAGAATATAGTTGAACGAGGGGCGGGGGTCAACACGGAAGCACACTTCCTCAAAACTCCGGGAGGAATGCCATCCGGGCACCCGCCTTCCAAACGGTTCATTAGATTCAGGAGCCCATGAACCCGATCAAATGAAATTACAGTTAAAGGCATAGGACACCCTGAAGAGGAGAAGGCAGGAGAAAGAGGAATGCCAGAATCGTCCAGGTTGAGTTAGAGAAAGTAGAGAGGCAAAAGAGGTTGATGCCTTCTCAGTTGGAGCTATTAACAAACATAATCATGCAGACGAATAAGAGGAGAAAGGGATGATTTACAGAAGTGTTAGAGATGTTTTGCAAGAGGCCAGAGAAATTTGTCAGTTAGGAAACCAAGGAGGTCAGCGGCATGTTCGTTTAATGAAAGTCCGCTTTGCTCGTGAAGAGTATCCCTCCTGCAACGATTCTAGCTGAATGAAAATTTGCAAGAGTGATAGGAGAAACGAGAATTTTTCCACACCGATACGCACTGTCTCTAGTCTCTAGCCTGAATGCCAGAGAACAAGCACGATCGAACCGATTGATTTGAGGGGAGGAAAAGATTTAGTCCGAAAGAAGAATGAACCTGGCTCATCCATCAACAATTACAGTTACCACTTTATTCGGCTGAAGCTGAAGCGTCTTCAGGTCAAAGCAGTCAACTCCAATTATAAGTGAGCGTAGAAAGCAACGCCCAATGCCCCCCCCCCAATCGCCCGATCAAAAGGGCCAGAAAAACCGCCATAGGCAGGATGGGAGATGTTGGAAGAGAGAAAGTATGTAAAATTAAGGGATATCATGGTTGTGTCAGATTTTACGATAGGAGCGAAGTGTGTATTTATAGAGAGAAGACTAGTGGTGAAACATAGTCAAGTGTGTTCAAGAATCGTTTGGGACGATCCGGAATGTGTGTGGGTTCTTTAAATAGTTACTCCAGATCGTTGAGAATTCACTGAATGATTCTTCCTCCCCACCTAAATCAGTATGAGAGGAACCCAACAAGTCAGTGTGTGTACATTGAAATCTCCTAAAAAGAGCGACCTCAGTATTTGGGCATGAGAGGAAATATAACAGTCTAGTGAAAGTAGTAAGGTAAATTAAAAAAGGCATGAAAATCGTTCTGTTAGAAGAACAGTATCAGAAGCATAAAGATTATTGTAGGTAGAAGGAAGGAAAAGATTTAATGAGAAAAAGATGAAGTTAGGAGGTTCGAGATTCTCGAGACGTGGATAGGGACGTGTTATATTTACATAGGCACATACTCACCCTTCAGACGGAAAGATGAAATAAGTTATAGTTGGATATATTAAAACGAGTCAGAAGGATGAATTCTTATCCATCTGGGTTCTCAGGGCAAGAGCATTAAAATTAGGGTAGAGTGTAGAGAGTGTATATTTCCATGGATGCAGAGTTAAAGTGCAAGCCATTGATGTTGGTAAATTCAAAAGAAAGCCACGCGTGTGCAAATTCGCTATCATACACGCAACACACAATTCACACACACACACACACAAAAAAAAAAAAAAAAAAAAAAAAAAAAAAAACCAGAAACAAATAGACAAAAACCCAAAGGAGAAATAGGAAAATTTATTCGTACGCTAAAACCTTAAATTTTAAAACCTAAAATTTTAAACGCGTAGAAACCCGTAGTTTACAGCCAAATATCTAAAAATGATGAATAATCCAGAAAGTTGTAAAAACACTCGCAAACTGCAAACGCTCTCCACGAAATTACGTAAAAAAAAAAAAAAAAAAAAAAAAAATAATGCCTATTAAAAAAATAAAAAAAAAAAAAAAGAAACTGTTAATGTATTCAATTCTTTTCTGTCCAAATAGGTAAGATGTTACGCTAAAGCCCAAGTTGGAGAAACGCTAAAAAATCTAAGTTAAAAAGAAATCGAGGAAAAAAACATAACTTAAACTAGCTATCTTATGATGCGAACAGATTTATGTATGAATCGTAAAAGGTTCTCATAATTTTTCACCCAAAAAGTAAGAAGTATCGGCTAAGTATCGGCCATAGTAACCGATACCGATAACCCCCAAAAATGGCCGATACTACGATACTATCGGATACATCCCTAATATATATTATATATAGCTAGAAATTTTCAATGAAACTTAGCATATTAAAAGAACTGTAAAGATGAATCCAAAAATATAATTTTTAGGATGGAGAAATAGAGTATAAAATGAAAAGAAAATTCGAAATAATTAAAATATTAGAGATGAATCGCAATAAACATAGATTAAAAATTTCATATATTTTGAAAAGGAAAAAGGTAATTCATTTCGTGGAGCTTAAAAATAAGAAATGAAAGTATAATTATATATATATATTAAATATACTTATAATATATATATATATATATATATATATATATATATATATATATATATATATATATATATATATATATATATATTATATAATATATATATATATATGAAGTTGCATAATAAAAGAAAATCTATGAGACTTTCAAAGAACTTTATTAAGATTAAAAGTTAATAAATATATGTTGCATCTAATGAGATCGTTTAATTTTTTTTTTTTTTTTGCATATTCATCGAAATTTAGTGTTTTTTGATTTTCCCCATTTAGGTGGCTCGAGCCGACGGGGGAGCTATGGGCGAGAAGTCGCCCCTTGTCAGCCACCGGGAGGCCGAGAGATCCGCGACTCCTGACCATCTTTGCGGTTTACCCTATGGCAGAGGTTCCCAAACTTTTTTCACCGCGGCACCCTTGTTGTGCTAAAAAAAATTCGCGGCACAAGCACACTTACTCTTAAATTGGTTTGACTACTGTAGTTCTTTAGGAAACAAGAAAAACATAATGCAAATTTAATGCTCATATACCTTTAATGTGAAGAATGAAACTGTTTTAATGAAATTTTCATTATTTTCTTTAAGTTTATGGGAAGTTTTGTTTCAATTTTCCCCTTTAAATCAATTGACGCTTGGTGGAAAGTTAACTCCGGGGTATCTATTTTTAGTAAGCATACGTTAGAGATAGCAGACTCACAATACGATTAAGTGGAATTAAAACGCACAAGTCTTTTAATGCCAATCTTGCCAACAGTAGTGTTTTCTGCATGAACACTGCGATTCAAACTCTTACTTGGCCCCTTCGTGATTGAAGTTTCAAAGTGTTGTTTTAACACTGATGGTCCAGCAGATTTTTAAAAGCTTCATTTGTCACCAGTAGGTTTACGTTACGGGTCGCACGAAAACGAGTTTGTCATCCAGCAGCTGTAAACATCCTCAGAATCAATATCGGAAAAATATTCAACAATGTTTTTTTCCAAAGACCTTTAAAAGTAGGCAGTAATGCATTTCAAGGGAAGTGTCAGTTGAAAAGCTGAATCTCATTGGTTTTGACAAATTCTTGCAACCCAAATTCTTGCAACCGAGGAAAGTTGAGATGTCTTCTGCTGCTTAACACACGCTTCAAAAAAGTAAAAAAATCTGATCAAGCCCTTTATTTTGTCTAATTGTGCTCCTCCCTTCCCTTGAAGAGATGTGGTGGGTTCAATTTAAAAAAGGTTTTTTTTTTTCGGAAAATGGTTTTCGCGGAAAAAAGGGTATCCCAATTTAGGCAGCCAATCGACATCAGTTAATTTTGAATAAAAGACTGCTCTTTAAATGTGACCACCAATGCATCCTTCGTTTCAAAAGTTATAGCGTGAAAATTTGAAAAAAATGTGCCGGCACCCCTGCACATGCTGGCGGCACCCAGCCTTTGGGAACCCCTGCCCTATGTGTATTCCTTTAGTTTAAAAAAGAATAATTTTAATTCCCTTTACACTATGGTATTACTTTATTACTAAATTGGGGAAAATAAAAAAAAAAATATTTCCGATGAATAAATGCACAAAAAAAAAAAAAAAAAAATTACGGATGAATTTTAGGGTTCAACAGTATAGTAAAGGAAGGCATTCTAAATTAAAGTTCTTGAAAACACTTTGATATTTTTTTGTTTATTATGCAACTTCACATATATATATATTATATATTATAATATATATTATATATATATATATATATATATATATATATAATATTTATATAATAATATATATATATATATATATAATATATATAATATATATATATATTAAGGTTAAAACTAAGCAATATCTCATTACTTCTTACATTACCATTCAATATTTTTTACGATGACATAATTAAATGTTGATTATTATTTGAAGAAGAAGATGCCAATTTTTCGTGACTAAGAGCAGCCACAGGTTCTACATCAAGAGAAGAAGGGATCCTCGGAAGTTACACTTGATGGGATATCGGAAGCAAGGGGGAGGAAGGATCCATTGCTTCCGCTTTTCGTGCGTCAAGTCTGCCCGAGAAACAGAGCTTTTATTTGAATAGTGTAAGCTACGGCAAAAGCAGCATCAGCACTATAGGGACGGGGACGGGGACCCAACTTCAGCCTGCTATCGGTTGATGGTTTGAGCGATAAAGTAAAAAAAAATTATTGCTACAATAAAGGACTAGATTTTTATCATTATAGAAATACATTCATCTTTACATAAAGAGGCTTCCTCATCTGCGGGATGGGAACTTTCGAACCTTACCTGGGCATGTTAAAAGAGTTGCCATATTTGCTCTCAGTATATACGGTGATGATCAGATCGAAGGAGACCTCCACCACTGAAATTAAGAAATTACATTACGCATTGCTCACAACGGCTGGTTGTAGAAAGTTAAAATTTGGTGTTGCCAGGCTAAATGCGTTATTGTCTACAAAAGCTATAAAAAAAAACAAAATCAAATTTAGTGTAGTAAGGAAACTGATAAAAAATGGGAGAGGGGGGTAGGGGAAACGTTAGTAGCTAAATCTATGATGTGTAGATGACTGTGACTAGCCGCATATGATAGAGGAAAGAGGAGCTACAAATGTTTAAAAATAAATTTGAAAAAGGGTTAACAAGTTATATACATTATACATGTAAAAGGCGGGGGGAAACGAATGAGGGTGGGGTTTTAAAAACTGTTGGTACTAGAATGTTGAAATTTGGCATACGAGTTAAGTACCTTATTTTTACAAAAGGTCTTCGCATTTATTCTAAACTTTGATGCAAAATAGTGACTCGAATCCAGCTCCCCCCAGGCTAAATCTTTTATTTAAGAAAGGAAAATTGTAGGCGAACCACCAATGCTTAATAGGCCTGTTAAAATTTTGACATTCTACCTTTAACGACTACTTTGGTACATAAACCAAAAGGGCGTTGCAAAAGTTTATTAAGATGAGATAAAGTGTGGAAAACCACCCTTGTTAATAAATAATCCTGGCCAGAATATGAAGCATCCTACCTTTAATGACTACTCCAGCACATTGCTGCAATAGAGGTTGCACCCCCCCAAAAAACAAAAAACAAAAAAACTATTGGAAATATGTTACAAAAAAATTAGAAAAATATTGGACAACCCTGCAAAATTTGAACACATCCTCCAACCTTTAGCCGAATTCTACAGCAATTTCGCGTGCATGGAGGAGCCCACTCATATAGTTATTATATATTATTCATTTATTATATTATTTATATTATTATATTATTTTATTATTATTATTATTATTATTATTATTATTATTCCTTTCAAACCGGCAATTGAACATGCATTATAGCTTTCAATACGCAAATTAATAATTAAAAATTGTTTCTTTAATAATTTAAATAACATTAATCAAGCTTATAAATTACCCACACGTTACCTATCATTCTTAATGCTTATAAATTAAACTTAAATAATATCTTAAACACTTTTGATAAACGCCTGAAAATAAAGCTCAGCTACCTTGATAATTGACGTATGTTTATGAACATCATCGTAATAAAATTTAAAGAATAATCCAAAGAATAATCCAAAGAAAAGGAACCAAACCCATAGATTGATATGGATTTGAGACCAAACGCCTAAAATGTCCAAAGTCTGAAATGGTAACGTTGAGGCTGAATAAGATGAAATCCTGTTTAAGATACAAAACTGAAATTTTCAAGGGCATGAGCACTCAAAAAGGCTTTTATTTAATTTTAAACTTTCATAAGATAGAACAATTAGTTTGATTTTTGTCTGTCTATGTCTATTTTGTCTATGTAATGAAGCACTAAGCATAAAGTCCCTGTTAGAAATTTTAAGATACCAATACGTATATGCATAGAATTGCCAATGCGGTCTAGCTTCATTCCCCACAACATTTTATGCAACATTAGTAAAACCGCTTATTGCTAGTTTATTTATTTTTATTTTTAAGATGGTAATTGTGGGCAAAGCTTACCACCAGAACTTGTGTATCTATTTTAAATAACCTTGAATTAAGATATCTGTCTCTTATTATAATTGATAATGTTAAGCTTCTTGCATTTATTTGTCTCTGTCGTTGGTACACCATTCAGAACCTTCTAATGAATTCATGAAACTCCGTGAATGAGAAACTTGTATTTAATTTTAGCCTCTTCGTTATGATTTTGTTCAACTGCAGTTTCGGTTGTACATGGTTGATATTCAACCGTCAATCTAAATTACTCATCGGGATCAGTTTTAATAAATTGCACCTCCCTCTCCCTGTACATCAACACTACTCTAATACAGGTCGAAATCAAAACATCGGCCATCACTCCCAAACATGCAAACAATAAATAGTGCCTTTAGACGTGTTTCTTACTTCATCAGGAGTAGAAATAAGAGGAATATTTGCGAGAGATGTTAAGGATAGATACATATAGAGAACGCCTTTTAATTAACAGAAGTCTCCCCTCCCCCTTAAGTTTTTCTTAACTAAAATTTGATCTTGTTCTCCAATCTAAAAATCTGACTCGCCATCCAAAAATTTGATCTTGGTCTCCAATCTAAAAGATTCCTTGAGTAATTGATCTCTTCCATAGCTCTCATGTTCTTATACGCCTGCATCAACGAGTTCCACATTAAAAAGTTGTTTCGAATGGGTTTGAGGGTTTTAAGTCTTTAAATTTGATTCGGTTAACCATTCGAGCTAGCCAATCAAACTCATGGAATTTGGTCACAAAATGTTAAAAATTATTCAAAACTGTTTCGTGCTTTCTCTGGTTGCTATATATAGCCTATTATTTTGCAAACACTTTTTCGAGATAATTTGACAAGCAAAACATTTTATCTTGGTCTACGTTCCGAACAAAATAGTAATGAAAATCTTTGAGGTTTGAAGTTAAAATTTAAAATGAAATTTGTAACGTTAGTCTAGTTAGTTCTGTTTAAGGTGTTGCGAGATTCGAGTGTCAGAGCATTATTATATATATTATATATATATTATATATATATATATATATATTATATAGTTATATATATATATATTATATATATTAGATATATAATATATTATATATATATATATATATATGGCCAGCATCCCGAAAAAGCCAGACATGAAGTACACTTTAAAAACTAACGTAAAAAAATCTAAAGAGTTCTTGATTTCGCAGTAATTTCGATCGATGAAACTTAAAAAAAAATTATTTTCTAATATTTATTAATAACACCTTAAAATATTAGATAATCTTAGGTCTGGCAGCGTACACTCTGAGTACATGCCTTCCATTTCTGCGGTAATACGAGAGCAAGAGTACCAAATATTGTTTTTTATTTTTACGTTTTGGAAAAAATGTTATTTTTTCTTTTTTTTCCTTTTAGGGGGTCGGCCGACGGAGGGACAGAGGGTGTGACGAAGTCCCCCCTCGTCGTTCCCCGGTAGGCCGAGAGAAACCCGACATCTGTCCACTTTGTTGTTTACCCGTGGAGTATCCTTTAGTTAAAAAAGAAAAAATTCTAACATTTGGCACCTTTGCGCGATCCCTCGGAGCTCCTTCGTATTCTCAAAAAAACGGTAATTATTATACAAGTCTTAGGATATTGTTTAACAATTTTAAATTTTAAAAAGCGTTATTTTTTTTATTTTTTTTTATATTTCATGGGGTAAAAATGTCTCCTATGAATAAAATGATATTTATTTTCCTGTAGCTGTTAAGTTTTTTAGTTACATGCATGTGTGCTTTCGGGATGCGATATATATATATATGATATATATATATATATATATATATATATATATATATATATATATAGTATATATATGATAATATATGTGAGCTGATTCTCTATTAACTCTAGCTTCGTCCACTCAGACGTATGAGTACATTTGTTGGGTGCTTTGCTTACAAATGGGAAACTTTCCGGCATCCGCGATAGGCTGGCCAGCCAGCGGATTTAGCCGTTAGGGCCCTTGTTCCCAAGGATCTCGTCTCGAAGTCCCACTGAGCAGGACGACAAGTCCTGTACTGGGGTGATGATGATAATGATATATATATATATAAGTTATAATATATATAGTTATATATTAATATATATATATAGTATATAGTATATATATATATATATATATATATAATATATATATATATATTGGTGTTAAATTCTGGGTCTTGATAAGCCACCTTCAATAAGTAGAAAGATTAATTATAGATGTTGAAGAGAGGTGAGGCGTTTTCACGATAAAGTGGCGTTTCTTCCCGGAAGCGATGCTTAGGGTTCGTCATAGTGCTTGCAGCCTCATGGCAGCCAGACGCCACATGACTCCCCCCAGTGGCATGCCGCGAGCATACTCCGCTCTCCGGACCTAGAAGGACGTCGGATAGTAGCGTGTAGCTGTCAGGTGAAGAGCTAGGTGTGCCAACAATTAAGGTCATCGAGAAGGCTTCGACCACTCTGTAACTCTTACAGCAGTTGGTCTGCGCACCTGCAGAAGGCTGAGTAAGTGCGGGTACAGCGGCACAGGGGATGAGCGACGCAACCAAGTTAGAGGTTCCAACAGAAGAAACCTGATTTGATGGTCGGTGATTTTGCATGGTGGTTCGGAATCACATTTGTATGGGTGTTCATGGGTACTTCAGGTTGGTCACCAATTTTGAAAGTGTTTAAAATTCTAGGTCTTGAATAACCACCTTCAAGAATAAGGAAGATTATTATTATTAGAATTGTTGAAGAAGATGTGAGCGTTGTCAGGATAAAGTGGCGTTTCTTCCCGAAGGCTGCTTAGTCGTCGTCAGTGGTGCTAGCAGCCTCCATGCACCAGACGCCACAATATATATATATATATAATATAATATATATAATATATAGCTATATTATATATAATATATAATATATATATTATGATATATATATATATATATATATATATATTCATATATATATATATCACTGCTATAGATTTTTTTTATTCCAGTAAATATTTAGTACCTGTTGTTTTTTCATCTCATGCAATTGATATTGATCTTACAGATGACGACGATAATTTCGAAGTTACGGACTCTATCAGATATTGTGCCAACCAAAAAGGTCAGTTCCTTAAACCCAGAATGTAAAAATTCAAATGAAACCTTGATTAAAACTTCTGACAGTATTAAAAGATATTATGGCGTAGAAGTCTACTATAAAAAAAGAACGAAAGATATGCACGAGTTTTCTGCATACTTACGATGGAGAAAAAGAGTAAAGTTGTCAACCTCGTCGTACGTTAAGGCATAATTATTTTTTCTGATAAAATTACGTAATCGAGGAAAACTCTCATAATTTCTGAGTCTGATTCCGATGACTCTAACTTAGATGATTCAAGCGACGATAGTGAGTGTGAATTTGATGTTCATCAAATTAAAGGAGTAACCAGCGATTCCAACAATTATTTGACCTCAAAAGCGAATTGATTAAAGGCGATGATATTGAAGAGTTAAAAAAGGCTGCCTTAAATACCATTTAGAATAATAGCTTACATAAACAGATTCCTGATGGAAGTTTTATTATACTGAAAAGATTAAAAAAAATTTCAAATGTTATTTTATTTATACCCGTAAGAAATATTTTAATTTAATTGAAAAAGATCTTGATGTATTAAGAAATATATTTTTTTTATGCTTTTCAAGATGTGGAATATGTTTCACCAATAGAAATCGGTCCACCTGATTGTTTCATCCGAAATAGCACTATTAAAAGATTTGCAACGTCCAGCGTAAATTTATATGTACTGGCGTTTCTAATCTAAAAACATTTTCATCCACCAGACTTGAACCTATTTGAGAAGTGACAAAAAATCCCATTTCCTCTCTACCTCACACATTCAACCATAAAAATTATGAACCCTAAGTCCACTTTCAGAATTAGTGGACTAGCGCTCTTACGAAATTCAAATATTTCATCAGAAATAATTATACCTGAAGAATTCAGTCATGTACCATTATGTCAAGCCAAAAATCTTTTATGTCCTTACCCCTTCCGTATACCACAGAAGAATTTCTAATTGTAGTAGTAATGATTATTTGCCAGTTGCAACGGCTCAACAACCCATTATAAACACAAATAATATAGTGAATAATGTTCCTAATCCATATCTCAAGCCAAAAATCTCTTTTATTATGACCCTTTCCATATAGCACATAGAAACATGCTAATCCTAGTAACGATAGATAATGTGCCAATAACGACCGCCCCCCCCCCCCCCCCCCCCCCCCCCCCCCCCCTCTCCCCCCCCCCCCCCCCCCCCCCTTCTCCCCCCCCCCCCCCTCCCCTGCAAGGGATTTAGTTAATACTACACAACTAATAAATATCTCCGAGGAAGCTAGTCGTATACCATTATCACCAGCTAATAATTGCTATTCTGACTGTTACATATCACAAATAACCATTGGTAATCCTAACAACAATGATTATGTGCCAGTAACAGTTCAACAACCCATTCTAAACACAATGTAGTGAATGCTTCATCACAAATAAATATCTCGGAGGACCCTAGTCGTATACCATTATCACCGGCTAATAATTGCTATTCTTACAATTTTCATTCTCAAAAGAATTGCTCATACTCACCAATATTGCGAGATAAGACTAGTTACAGGCCATCAGTATCACCAAGTAAAACTCTAACACAATTAGATACTTATACTACTACTTCATTAGGAGAAATGAGTTCTCCAGAAGAGTCCAACAATGAAATACCAGGTATAGTATTTGTAAAGCCAACAATTTCAAATGAGCTGAAATGCCTTCCTTCTGTTGGACCTTTGATCAAACACCAAATAAAAGTTGATGAGATATTCAAAATCATGTAAATGGGTTGAGGCAACAGTAATTAACATTGAATTTCCGCCTAATGGTTCAGAATGTATGTTTGGCATTCGGTTTGTTTCAGAACGTTTAAATGAGTTTGGAATGAAAACTGTTAGTGCAAAAGATTTAGCGTACTTTAATGAAAGTTCGGTTGGAGTTCCTTTTGGGACGAGAATAATTGTATCAATTGACTCTTCAAAATATTTTTATGTAGGAATTGTTGCGGAAATTACAACTGTTGCCAATAAATATCGTTACTTGGTCTTTTTTGATAATGGGCTTACTGATTATATACGTCATTCACATTTTTTTATTGCACAAGATAATTTAAACGCCATCACAAAGTTTCATTAAAAATTATTTAGGAACATACCCAGAAAAAAAGCATGATATCGTTTTCAGAAATATAGTTTTATACAAACAAGTTAAATGAGTTCTTTTTAAGGTGATGTTATATTTGAAAAGATTCACGTTCATTTAAAAAAAGGAAAATGAGGAACTAATATTAAATGGATATATATAAGCAGTTATTGTATTCTACTAAGTTTACTCTCATGAATAAAGTGTATTATATACAAACGACAACAAATTCATCTTATTTCTTGTGAGATATATACTGATTTAAATTCATACTTATATGAGGTTAGATAGTGTTTCTAATAAGCCTATTAGTACCTTATACATATCTCTCAAACGTCACAATTTAAAGATCGAAATTAATTGAAATGTTTAAAGGATACGTGCATAGATAACCATAAGGAATCCTGGAACTATTAAATCTTTCCAGCTTATAGTCGTACTGCTAATATCATTAAGGAGTTTTAAGCTTTTCAAAGAGGCATTTTGAACATTTCGTTCTCATCTAAGGTTCAAAACTCTTAAGCTACGTTTTAGATCCTAAATTTTGGCTCAACATTTTGTGTGACATGTGTTAGGTTTAGAGAGAGATATTTTGCAGCTAAAAATCTCTAGACCTGTTTAAAATAGAATTGTGTACTTTTAATAGAAAATAGGGTACAGTAAGTGTTCTCATATATAGAATTTTTAGCTACTTCGACGTTATAGGTTGGGATAAAACCGTTGTAAAATGACATTTTGAAAAAAAAATTACATACAGAATTTTGTTTACAAATTCTAATCAATGTTTTATGTACTCCCTTGAATTTTGGTTTTACACTTTGGGTGACATGTGTTAAATTCTGAGATGAATTTTGCTGCTAAAAATCTAAAGACTTGTTTAGGTTAGAATAGTGAAATGTTATTAAAATATACAACCCAGCAAGGTCTCCTCTATTAAATTTTGAACTACTACGCTATAGTTTGGGAGATACAAGAGTTGCAAAATGGTAAGTTCTCCATTCAATTAAATTTTGAGCTCCTTCCACGCCATAATATGGGAGATACAAGCGTTGGACTATGACATTTTGAAATTTTCGAACTCTCAAAAAATGTTCAGAGATTGGCAATTTGCTGCTAAAAATCGTGAGATCTGTTTATGATGGAATATTGATCTTTTTAAATAAGATTTAACACAGTAAGGTTTCTTCTCTCAAATTTTAAGGAACTTGCACGCTATAGTTTGGGAGATACAAGTGTTGAAAAATGGGATTTTGAATTTTCTTTTCCACCAAAAAAATATCGTCCCTAATTAAAAAAATAAATAAATAAAAAAAAAAGAAAGAAAAGGTTTTATGTTCTACAGACTCTAATCAACGTTTTAGATGTTCCCTGCGCGTTATACAAAAAGTTACTCGTTAACCTTTGCTGACACGCGATATTAAGTTCTGAAATTGTCATTTTGCTGCTAAGTCTACAGACCTGTCCTAAAGGTAGAATACTGAAATATTTAATAGACAGATAGAACCCAGTAAGTTGTCTCTTCAATTAAACTTTGCGCTACTTCGACGCTGTTTCTTGGGAAAATCGTATATATAACTTTGAAAATATATTAACCTGGGTATTGCCCACTTTTTCTATTACAAATTATCCACCAGCCTTCTGTAGGGTGGGCTTTTTTTTGGGCCCCCATATTAAGAATAATACCAAAACTAGTTATACCTGATTATATCGTACGAAACTTCCACACTTTGTGGGTATATTAACATTGAGGTGACCCAACTTTTTATTATTTTAAATTTTCCACCATATCCCAGCCCTTTGGGAAACGATAACAATAACTAATGCCAAAGCAGTGGTCAATGGTAGTACTTTCAAACGATTAAAGTTTAATTGAAGAGACAGCTTAACTTTGTTCTATCTTTATTATCATTGAAGTGGCTCAACGTTTTGTATTGATCGATTTTCCAGGAGCCTTGGGAAGGGGGGCTATTTTTGGGGCCCCTATTAACAATAATACCAAAGCAGTGGTTAAAGGTAGGACTTAAATTTATCGTGGTATATTAACATTGAGGTGGTCTCAACTTTTTATTAATTGTCAAATTTTCCCACTAGCCTTTGAGGTGGCCAAACTTTTTATTAATGTCAATTTTCCACCATCCTTTGTTGGGTGGGCACTCTTTTTTTCTCGGGAGCCCCATGATATAGCATGGGCCAGGTACTCGGTATAATTAGTTCCCACAATATATTGGGCATATCCATTAGCATTTATTATTGTTAGTGAACCAAAACGCTTTTTATTGATGTGCAATTTTTTCCAACCATCCTTAGGAAGAGGAGAAGCATATTTTCTTTGTGCCCTTTGCACCCAAAATGCATTAAGTCCACAAGCAATCATGGTTGCAGGTAGGAGACATTCCAAGGTCTTGGGGTATATATTGCGAAGTCTCGAGATGTCTGAACCCAAATTATGTCTGATATACTGTCTTCGCTTCCATCATTTCTGTCCCACCATATGTCGAGTTTTATGGGAACGATGGGTATATTTTTTGCTTTTATATGATGAGGGGGGGGTGGGTCCACTTCACCATATATTAATGATGTATCGAGTCAACATATGAGGAGGCGTGATATAGGTACATGCTTTATAGCTCTGGGGATCGTCGTAACACTCGCAGTTATATAGCGAGCTGTTTGCGGTGCTTTGTAGTGTATCCGATCACTCACCTTTCTCTATTTCCGTGAACGTGTTTGCATAACATTCTCAGGGACATGCCGCTGCTCTGTAGTCCTGGGGGCCCTCAATTCCCACCTATGGCGCGAGCATTGTCACAAGGAGACGTATAAGAGAAGAGTCAGCGGATGTATCTTTCCAAACTCGGGTCATAGGCCGCATCTATACAATGGATGGAGCACCTTTTATTTATTGAGAGGTGTCCACTCTCTATCCCTGTACACTCGTGTCTTCACACGGTTAGAAAGATATAGTGTATATTGGATCTTATAGCAATCGCTATTATAGTGTAGACAAGATGTATTTTACGAAGCAGACATTGATGACATGAGACAGTCAATTGTAATATTTACTGACTTTTCTGAGGGTGGACTCATCTTCCACCAGACTTTCGTGCGATGGGGGGGAGCCGATCCTTTGTTCTTTCTTGTCTATCTTATTCTTGTTTTCTCACTTTTTTCATTAACGCACATCATATATACTATATAGTGATGTGTCAGAACTACTAATTAATAAGTCATAAACCTAGAGTAGTTCCTATCCAGTCAAAGTAGCGAACTCACCAGTAGTAGTGTTACATCACAGGTACACTTATGTCCACTATATCTCACATCCGTTACTATATTTTATTTAGATGGAATAAAATATTATGCATAAATAATATAGCATATATGATATAAGTAATGATATATAATGAGAATAGACCATTATAATGTTAAGACGTAAAACGAGCTATGGATTAACTGTCTGTGAGAGCACACTGTCCACCGTCGGGAGGATTAAAGAGAGAATGCTATGCAGGTAGGTGTTTGGACGCCGGAGAGGTAGCCAGAGCACGGCACTGGCACAGTGTATCTCGAGTACTCACCATCCTCTTCTTAATCCAGAAATCTTTAAGCTGATCGAGAAGATATACAGCTTATACAGAAGCGCTCCGAGGGATGTCGCAACTCTGCCGAATATGGATGGTGAATATAATGGTGTACGCGGGCGATTTAGCAAGCTCGACCATTATCAGAGCTCGGTGCCTATAAGCATTGCAGATTATATATGCCTCGCATATGTTACCGAGTCTAGGACATTATGGAAAAGTAATGATATCCGGCAGGAGAGATAGGTTGACCTACAGGACGCACCGAGGGTGATTTTGGTTTGGAGATGTACTGCCTGGGAGACGACGAGCGACTCGGGTAATTGCACTCTGATGTAGGAGGTAAGGTGCGTAGAAGCTATCCCCATTAGATTGGAGCGTAGAAGGATTATGGAGAATTCAGTGTAGAGATACAGTTTGCGCGGATGTGCTTTAGAGGATTCGTGCTGATTGGTCGCCGAACACAAGTGCCGGAGAGTGTGTGATCAGAGTATCAGCCTGCGAGTGCACAGAGACGGATATGTGTATTAAACATACTCGAGTATATAAATGACTAACTTTGTATGCACTGTTACCAATCTTAATCTGATCTTAGAGGTCATGGATTTGAGGAATTATCAAACTGATATTTTAGGAGATTATATAAAATATAGAACGAGGATATAGGAAAATGGGACAAACCTGGATGATTATTGTTGTGACATTGTAGTTACGGGACTCACCGTTGATATCACGTGTTCTTGAATCCAAAAAGTTTTCGCGAGTCTGTGGACAGAGATAATAGAGTCATGCAGATATTGTCTAGTGGAGCCACACTGGAGGCATATAAAGTATTGAGTCAACTCGACACACGCGCTAGCATGTGGAGATGGTATTAAATGTCGCATTGGAGAGAGCCAGTTATAATGCTTTGAGACAAGCATCGATGGTAGAGAAGATGAGTAGACCTTGACTCTTACGCGTTCACGTGGTAGCAGTAGTATTGTATTGTGCGATTGCTTACTGCCTCGCTCTAGAATTTACACCATACAGAGATATATATCTATGAGGTGAGAGAACGAGAGGAGAGAGGCTGGACACACCTGGTGATGTCGCCTGGTGGGGGACATCTCACTAGGAATGAATGCTTACGGTCAGTAGGATCCCGTAGTCGAGAGAACGTCGCGCGTTTTGTGTTAGGCTGTAGAAGAAAGGCTCGAGATGAGGAGTGAGTACAGGAGGCATAATTTGTCTCCACGCAGTTCAACGACTGTGCGGAGTGGTATATCATATATCCAGAGAAGGCAGTTATTCTTTACCTTCTCATTATAATGATTCTATATCTTTAAGAGTGCGTTATATAAAATAGCGATTACTTACCCTAGCATCTCATTTACCCAATCCTACTATATATATTATAATGTAGGGGTAGGGAAAAAAGGTATTATAAAAGAAAAAAAATACCTCACAATTATGGACTTAATTACCCTTGTGATAGCGTCATGACTGAGTGGAAGGATGGTGTATCTATTATTGGAAAAGGACCTAGTTTAGATAATATCGTGCTGTTAATTATCCTAAGCTGATATGTATTTATAGAGTACTCAGATATAGGCTTTGCCTGAGGGATAGAAACATACGTAACTATATATAAATCAATAATTTTTTAAGGTATGGTACTTAGCAATTGCTTATTAAATTTCCCTTGTTCTTGAAGGCAGATTGTCCTTGTTTAAATGTGTGACAATCTTCATTTTCCTTAAATGCTAAAGAAAGATTAGAGGAGGGAGACTACTGAAAGTATAAAATAAATTACATTTTTGAAAAAGCCTATCTAAAAAAAATTTCGCACTCACTGCTCAAAATCGGTTAGGCTTAGAAAGTTTAAATTTCGCATGGTGTCTAGGTCATCTTAATTTACTTTTTTCAGCTTATTTAAGGAGTTAGGGGAGAATATAACTCTGCTGTGCACAGCCGCCGCTAACCTATTTATATTTATTAAATCCTCCTTCATTTCCCTACTGCATCCTATTATTGCAGTTAATAAATTTAAGGTCATTATTCTATACTACTGTGTAATATACTCGTTCTTTATTGCA
>JABUQX010003708.1:20000-35000 GCA_015478945.1 Trachelipus rathkii | reverse complement strand
ACTGACAGGGCGAAAGCTCTTCCTGGGAGTTGTTATAGATTATATATATATATATATATATATATATATATATATTAAATATATAATATATTATATATATATTATATATAATTATATAAATATATATATATATATATATATATATTATAATTATATATATATATATGTATATATATATACTATATATATATATATATTTATAAAAATATATATATATTGATATATATTTATATTATATATATATATATATATATATATATATATATATATATATAATATATATATACTGTTATAGAATGTTTATCTTAGAAAAATATATAATATTATATATATATATATTTTATATATTATACTTTATATATTATATATTTTATATATATATATATTTATAATATATAATATTTATATAATATATATATATAATATAATATATATATATAATATATTATATATATATATATATATATATATATATATATATATATATATATATATATATATATATATATATATATATATGCCTTGGAAAGTGTTCTACGTGAAAAAATGAATACAATTTAACTAGTAAGATTTTAATTGTTAGATTTTCTTTCCCCACCCAACAATATTATTAGACCTAAATCTGGAGATAGCAGAGGTATTTTTACTTATTTCAAAACCTTATCAATGATATTTATGCTAATTTTCTTTTAAAATGTTCCATGGCTAAAATCCAGAAACTTGAAAAAAGTTCTTTTAGAGTTTGGTGATATTAAAAAAAATCACACTAGTTCTATCCAGAAATAGGTCTAACAGTCTGCCGCACTTATAGAAAGCTAAAAAATACTTAACCTAGCTTAAATAAAAAGCTACGATAACCAATACTTTTCTTTCAAAAAAAAACGATAACCAATACTTTTCTTTCAAAAAAAATTCTTTGCTTCCTTTTAAATAATCACTATTCTATAAGGTTTATTTTTTTCAAAATACTCGCAAATTATATTGGTTTATGGGTCTCTATCAGGAGTAGCTAAATTGGGCACCAAAATATAACTCATTTTTTTTTTTTTTTTTTTTTTTTTACAGATAAACAAACCACCACTCCACGGGGAGATCCAAACAAGGGGGGGGTTACTATTGAGGTTGGTGCAGGATGGTGCAAAGCCCAAGGAGAGAATAGCTCACATTCTCCCACCCGACCAGTTGCTAACCTGGGACCCTCGCTTGGTTTGGCGAGTGCTCTAACACTGAGCTATCGGGCGCTTTTATAAAAATAAATATGAAATACTAAAAAAACAAAACATATATATAATATATATATATATATATATATATATATATCTATTATATATTATACTATAATATATATATATAATATAATATAATATATATATATATATATATTATATACTACATACAAATACACACATACATACATAAAAATACACACATATATACATATATACATACTCGTACATATATAATAAAATTTTCATTAATCTTATTATTATTATTATTATTATTATATTATTATATTATTTATTCATATTATTATTATTATTATTATTATTATTATTATTATTATTATTATTATTATTATTATTATTATTATTATTATTATTATTATTAAATATTATTTATTATTATTAATTATTAACCAAAACTATACCTTTCCACATCCAAAATACACTGTATTTACTAATATTTCACTACTATTTACTATATTTCAATATTAATATTATTATATTATACACTATTTAATGATAATATTGTTATGCTATCGACTATATTTCAACATATCTTAAATTATTCACCACTATTCACTTATTATTAACATTATCACATTATCACAAGTATCACTATTATTATTAATTTATAACAAATTATTCACCACTCTTCACTTATTATTAATTAACATTAACACATTATCACAAGTATCACTGTTATAATTAATTTGGTATACGGTATATCACCACCATTTGTGAAAATATTAATGTGATATAAAGTGGTTTTCGGCACCTTGCTACCAGTGGAAGAGAATTTGAAAAAAAAAATCTTGGGATACGCAGCTTCACCTCACAGCTTCACCTTTTGCAATTTGTTATTTTAATTTCTTCTTTATAATTTTATTTCTTGAATGTAATAATCAATATTCCAAAAATGATAAAAGAATTGATTTTGAAATTTTAGAGCTCCTCGAACCAGATTACAAATGCAATAAATTTATGTTTAAAATTTTACATTTTTAAAATCCAAAATCGTAATTTATTTTAATTTTTTTTTTCAAGTTGTTGCAGCTATCTCCAAACAAAAGCTCTCACTTCTATCTCTCTTCTCAAAAAATATTGGCTAATCACTTCTTGCGTAAATTATTCAGTTCATTTCTTCAATAAATCATTTCACACTAATCCATCTTTCCAATCACTCTCTTCTGTCCCTTCTGTTTTCCGCTTCTTCTCTGGTATCCACTGCGACCAGACTCGACGATGGTCGAATCATATAACTCATAGCTCATATATATAGGATAAAGCTCACTTAATATTTATTTGTTGTATTCCTTCGGCAAAATATTAGCCTATATAATTTAAAATTATTTATGCACCTTAAAATATATTCAACAAGTTTTTTTAGCAAAATTATTTTCCAATATTTCTTGCAAAATTTAGCTTAGATAACTTGATATTATAACTTTATAGGTTGTAGGTCATCATATGAAGTATAAAAGCAACATTTAGCAGTGTACGAGGTCTTTTTCATGACCACAGTAATGAAGATCTTACACACTACAGAATTTTAGCGTTATTCATTATATAAAAGTAATTTCTGTCGTGTATAAGATCTTATTCATGACCACAGTAAATACCATTTTCATTTTTATAATTTCCCTTTATATATATATATATATATATATATATATATATATATATATATATATATATATATATATATATATATATATATATATATATATATATATATATATATATATATATATATATATATATATATATATATATATTTTTTACAATTTGTTTTTTTTTCATACAGGTACTTGCGTTGATTGGGTTTATACCCCGTGTGCACTAAGAAATAGACAAATCAAAACTTCCCGAAGATTGCTTTACTAGACAGGATGAGGACTCATCAGTGGCTATCAACTCTATCTACAATTGGTCACTTGGAAATGAAGAAGAGGCTTGAATGAGACGATGCACATATAAGATTAATCTTTAATAGTATATCTTATATATTTATATATTTATATATATATATATATATGCGTAGCAGAGGTTGTCAACTTTATTTACAATAATAAGTCTTCTTAAATATAATACAAATATATTTGAGCATTAAATAGAAATCGAGTCTGTAATAAATCTTTGAGAGAGCGTGGTTTCGTGGAACATTAAATACACTTGTGAGAGAGAGAGAGATAAACAACTTGATATATTAAAATAATCTTGAACATAGATATGCGATGCTGCACAAAATAGTCTTTGCATAAACATTTATATCTTGTAGAGTATAACAGTGAAATATCTTCTTGTAGAATATATATCATACAATGTGATATGGAATAAATAAACTTACTGTATTCTGCGACAGTAGAATGAGTAAACAATGATGCGGTCTCTTCAACGACCAAAGGAGAATAGTAGCTTATCTTAAGCATAGATTCAATACGAAATATAAATAGGAATGGCTTCACTTTTATAATAAATTATTTCACTTGAAAATATAATATCACGTGAGTTGTCTTAAAACATTGGATCAACTCTTAGAAAGCTAAAAACACGAATAGCACTTTCTGCGTAGCAGCAGTTTCTGTACACGTCTCTCTCACACGAAAACCAACGTCAGACTCTCTCTACTAATACTGTACATTATACTATATACTATAATAATATTCAGGGCTTAACAACAGATGGCGCAGTTGCCCTTCAACCTACTTTTATTATACAAACTTTGCAATAGAATTCTAATGTATTGTTTTTCTCTTTATCTATATGCGTGGATTATATAATGTATATAATTCTAGCCGTATAGAATACCCTCCCCTCCGAGGAAGGAATTTTATAATATAAAATTTCTAGGATGTACTGTACAAAATGATTTTAAATAAAAACAAAGCGTTTGAATTCGATTTTAACTAACTTTCCTACAACATATGATCTACTATGTCATAGAACAGATTACCATTCTTCCAAAATCTCCAATTTCATTTTCTCATGATCAGGTAAGCGTTTCAGGGAGTTATAAAACGTTAATAAAAAAAAATAAATAAATCCATCTGCAACTCATTGAAACATCTACCATAAATTGCCAGCCATTTCAATGAAAGAATGGACACGAAAGGAAACCTGAAAACACTAATCAGAAAATGACAAATCATTACGTTTGGAAGAACAGGAAGGAAGATTACGAAATTCATCAGATACCGGAGTACTATGAATAGGAGGTGCCCTATTAGAAGAACGAAGAAACCGAGGACTCTGGTCCCGAATTCCCTTAAATAGCGGATAAGGTTTGTAACTACTATCAGAAGTATCAGTTTCCGACTTCGATATATCTGAACTACGAAAAGATGAACTTCCACTATTATTATTAAAACCCGAAAATGAAGATTGGAAAGTACTATCAGAACGAGAAGTATTTCCTTCAGAGCGATTATGACTAACCTGATTCGGACTATTTACATTATTTTGAATACGAACAGGATCCTGAAAAGAAGAATTCGAATATTGAAGATTGTTTCTTTCATGAATTGGACTAGGAATCTTACTTGCACTTCTTGCATATTGATGAGGAAACATGACATTTTCATCTTCGTCATCTTGAGATAAACTTTCCGTTTCATCATCTACCTCATTATTGAAATGAACTTTCTTGCTTTGATCAGATTTAGAAGCAGAATTTTCCTTGTTTTGAGGAAAATTTGGATCAAGAATAGGTTCAGCAACAATTTTGAAATTATCGCTATGAACAGCGATCTCTCGTCCACTTTGCAAGCATTGTAATATAAATCTGTTTCTTCCCAGAATTCCGACAACCCTGTACGGTCCGACCCATCGTTTGTGTAATTTCTTAGGTAGTCCAGAAGGTTTTATATCTAATATGTACACACGAGTACCCACGAGAATATCCCTATCCAGAGCTTTACTACGTTGTCTGGTTATGAATCTGTTCGTTTCATTCTCTAAATTTTCCTTCGCTATCTCACGAATCAAATTTGTGCGTATTGCTAAGTCTTTTAACTCTTCATGACTTGGTTGGAAATCTTTATTTATACTAGAGAAAGGTGTGATGTAGTTATCTACATCGTAAGGTAAGCGTTTATTGTACGAATATAGAACAAAATGTGGACTTTCCCCTAACGTCTCATTGTAGGTGCTATTTAAACACAATTGAACGAATGGAAGGTAGGATGCCCAATCGTTACCCTTTTTATTGACATAATGTCGCAAGTAATTCTCTATCTGGAGGTTACAGCGTTCAACCAGGCTGTTTGCTGAAGGTGAGCGAATTGAAATTTCGACCTTGTTTATTTTCCAAAGCTTACATAGCTGTTTGAAAAACGATGAAACATACTCCCCAGCGTTGTCTGAAAGGAGAACGGATGGTGTATTGTGACGAACTATAACCCTATGAAGCAAAGCGTTTGCTATGTGAACACCATTTCGAGAAGGTATGGGACACAATTCAACATACCTCGTAAGTGAATCCTTGAAAACCAGAATATATTTGGAACCCGTTTTAGAACAAGGAGGAAGTGGTCCAATGATATCAGTGTGTACTCTACTGAACGGCTGATATGCAATTGGGTACTTGTAAATAGATGCACGCTTAGGAATGTTCCCCTTAACACGTAAACAAGAAGGACACTCTTTACAAAATTGCTGAACAAGCTTTGATAACTTCGGAAACGTGTAACGTTCTCTGATTCTTTTCTCTGTGCGTAAAGCACCCATGTGGCCAGCGCCAAGACTGCAGTGATTGAGATTTAAAACAGTATAAACCAAAGAATTTGGAACTTCAATGAGATATTGCATCTCCTTCGTAACATAATATAATATATTTTTAATATATGCATGTGGATAACAGAACGTGTTACCTTTTTCTTTGATAAACTTTATAATAGGAGCTAATCTTTCACATTTTTCTTGTTCGGTTTTAATCACCTCGAACGTAAGATTATAAAGCTTTTTATCTGCGAATGAAGAATCAATATTTGACACCAAAGATATAGGAGAAATAGAAGGTGGTGGACATCTTGAAAGAATGTCTGGAACAATATTCTTTTTACCTTCAATAAACAATATTTCAGGGTTAAATGCGTTCACCCTTACAGCCCATCTGGCCAATTTATGTGTCAGATCTTTACTTTTGAAAATTTGCACAAGAGGTTTATGATCTGTATAGATCTTTATTGGATACCCATAAACTATATTTCTGAATTTAGACAACGACCACGTTATCGCCAAGGCTTCTCGATCAATCGAGCTATAGTTTCTCTCGGCCTTGCTCAACATTCTTGAAGCGAATGATATTGGTCTGTCGTTACCATTTGAATCTCTCTGTGCGAGAACTGCCCCTAAACCTATCCCACTGGCGTCTGTGCATAAAATGAATTCTTTATTGAAGTCCGGAAATTGCAATAAAGGTTCTACGATTAACCTTTGCTTGAGAATATCAAAAGCTTTTTGTTGCTCTTCTTGCCAGACGAATGTTACACCCTTTTTGAAAAGAGCTGTAATCGGCTGTGCAACAACAGAAAAATGAGGAATAAAATTGCGATAGAAAGATGTGAAACCAATGAAAGAACGTGCTGAGCTAATATCAGTAGGTACTGGAAATGATTTGAGTACTTCTAACTTACTAGGATCTGCGGACAGACCTTCACTACAAATAAGAAACCCTAAATAGACTAATGACCTTTTGAAAAAGTTCGCTTTTTCTAACTTGATTTTAAGCTTCGCTTGCTTTAAAGCATCAAACACTAACCTTAAACTACGATAGTGTGAATCTATGTCTTTAGAATAAACAATGATGTCATCAAGATAGATGAGCGCGTGAATACCTAACAGGTGAGAAAGAGCTGCTTCCATTATTTTACAGAAGACATGAGGTGCTGTACGTACCCCCATTGGCAAAACTCGCGGTTGCCAACGTCCCCGATGAGTTGTAAACGCTAGATAAGGCCGACTTTCTGGCGAGACTTCCACGTTATAGTAGCCCGTAAGTAAATCGAGGGAACTATACTTTCGAATCCCCTAACTTTGACAAAGTATCCTGAATATTCGGTATAGGAAACTGGATCGGTACTACATATTTATTCACTTTCCTGTAGTCCAAAACAATCCTTGGACGCGCAGAATCCTTTTTAGCTATCACAAGGAGAGGGCTGGAGTGGGGTGAATCAGAAGGTTCAATGTATTCCTTGAGGATACAGTCGTTCACCCAGCTGTCAATATCTGACTGAAATTTGTGCGGAAGAAGGTAGTTTGGTGTGTAGATATACTTCGGACAATCGGACGTTAATTCTAATTTAAACTTACCCAAAGGACATACGTCGACACGATCGTTACTAAGAGCAACTACTTCTCTGTTTTCTATTAAGAAATCAAGAATAGTTTCTAACTGTGACGCATCCTGTAACACCACTAAATCCGCTTCTTTCTTCGACTTTGAAAGCAGAATTTCCCTATATACATCGCGTAATTCAGAATTAGAAAGACCCTCGGATGTATCTATCCGGTTTATGTTTGAATAAGAACTACGAAAACCCAAAGAATTTGCTTTAGAAACCCTTGTATTTTTATCCATAGTGACTGGAGCTGAACTTAAATTAACACATTTGACTAAAATTGTGCCATCTTTTACACCACTTAACACATTGGCAAAAATGACATTTGAAACAATATTTTTCTCAGAAACGAGGTAAACTTCTTCAGGGGGTAAGGTTCCCGCCTTTGAACGAACATCAACGGACAATATCGTCGTTGAATAAGCATTAAATTGAACAGTACTCGGCAAAAACAAATCGTAACTTTCATCATCGAAAATTGAAAGTTCATGAATATAAGACTCGTGCTCGAAATTAATAGATTGCGTTTTGCAAAAAGAAACAGTATTATCGACTTTAAAATCGTCGTTAAGAACATTTTTATCATGTGATAATGGATTAAAAACAGAATTTTTATCATCAAGGAGCGGACTCCACGCAGTTAAAGGAATACTACTTGTGCCCCTTTCGTCATTCATAATTAACATTTCATTCTTTAAATCAAAAGAAATGGGCAACGAAGCGAGTACATCAGTGCCTAACAACATATTCCCACTGAAAGTACACTGGTTGTTGACAATAATTACGTGAATATTGAACAGTCTATCGTTCAACAGAAGCTGGAGTTTTACACGACCCAGATTTGGGATCACGTTTCCAGATATGGATTTTAGCACTATGTTATCCTCTTTCAATTCTAAAGGATAGTATTTTCTTAACCTTTCGAACGTCCCCTGGCGTAATAAAGAAACACCTGAACCTATGTCAAGGTAGCTTGACATCTCGTAGATAAACTCATATTCGACTGTGAGTTTTACCTTTAGAAAATAGCTCTTACCTATTGCAGGAATATCATCTATTTTATACACATTTGAAACAGACGATTTATTGAAAATATTTGTAATATTAGCCTCTAATGGCGCAACTACGACGTTCTGAGGCAGAAAACTCGTAGCCTTCCTCAAAAATTCGACTTAGGAAAATAAGAAAACTGATCTTGATTTCGATCAAAACTCGGCGGATTACGGAAATTTGAACATCGATTTCGTACTGATTGATGCGGAAAATAAGAATTATTATAATACATTGCATGCCTTTGTGAGTTATATTTCTCAGATTTATAATGAAATTGCTTATTTGGATTATAATTTGGATCCAATAAGTGCACTTGAGACTCTAAATTGTTCTCTGCAAATTGGTACGTGTGCGGAGAATTTGCTCTACCACTTTTGTTTCCGGCGTTTCGCAGCTCGGTTTTTGAATAATTATTTGACCTACCTGTCATGCGTCTATCATAATTTACACTCTTATGATATGAATTTGGCATATTGTAGCAATGATTTACCTGGTAACTTCCCCTTGAGTTACTTTGACCCTTATGAAAATGAGAATTTGAACCCCTATGAACATTAGAATTTGAACCCCTATAGACATTCGTCTGATTTCTTTCGTAATTTTCACGCTCGACTGGCGTTATAACTTTCACCCTCTTAATACCCTGAGGTGAATAAGGTTCCCAGAATGTGCCTTGGCAATTTCTTTGAGACCCCCGCATATGTGGCTTGTAACACATTGAACAAAAAGAATCGAACACACATTCAGAAGTATGGTGAGCATGTCTTTCACAGTTACGGCAAAACACACCTTTTTGCGTATTCTGATGCTTTGGAGATAAGGAATTTGCATTTGAAAATGACTTTTGAGGATTCCGAGGCTTACTTTTTACTGTATGAGCCTGGTGAAAGGATTGTGGAGCCACATTTTTCTCAGTTTGTGTGTGATACACTGTGGTAGAAAAATTTGGATTTGGAGCTTTATTTGACGCTGACGCCATCTTACCATTATTTAAAGAGTGAGTTTTCTTCAAATAAGTTTGAATCTGCTTCGGAATTGAATTATTCACATCAAAATCTTCGTGTATGATTCGTTGAAATTGAGGTTTGGAATTTGAGTACAACATAGAAAACAAGAGTAAACGACGCTGCTCGTCACTAAACTTTACGTCATGCATTAACGCCGCTGAATCAAGGAAAGTTTGTAAAACTTTTTGCGCTTCCGTTATGAACTCTGGGAGTGAGTGATTATGAGACCATTTTACATTTATGAACTCATTGAAAGCTTCGAAAGAACTAATAGAGACCAAAGGATTTAAGCAATATGACAGATTCTTCTTAAAATCTTCCCAATTATCAGCCCGGCAGAGTTCCGGTGTATTTCTGATGAGATATGAAGCATTACCCTCCTTCATATTCACAAAACGTACATAGCTCCGTAATTTCTCGACATCGGAGGTTATCTGTTCATCCTGGAAGTATAAATCTATAGCAGTAAACCATGATCCAAGCTCCGGTCCAACCCAGGAGTTGTTTATAAACCCTACTAACAGAGGTATGTTTGGCTTAGAATGTCTCAAACGGTCAATGTTCAACGTTTGACGCTCCATGTTTGAAGAATTATTTAACTGAGAGAAAGAATGATTATTTAAATTGACGGATTCAGCCCCGTGAGCTATCTCTGCAGGAGGAATTTGCTCCGTTGTATCGTGTGAGGAAACTTCAATGTTGTCCTCTGTATCAGAAGGCATTTGAGAATGATGAATAAATTACGACCCGAAAATATTAAACCCTATATTCAAAGAACACGAAAAATACCCACAACAGCAGAAAATAGAAGGAAAATAATACAATAAAAGAAAAACCACGTAAGAATGGAATGCAAAAACTTACTCTGGCGTACACTTTCTGGCAGTTGCTTCAATGATACTTCTGGACATAAATTAGTAAATAAATGAAAAGGACGTTTGCCTTCAATAATAATAAATATTAAAATATATAGTAAAAAAAAATAATCTTTTTATTTGTATAAAAAAAAATATTAATTTCACTCTTAATATTTAGGAAAAACTCCCTAAAAACAGTGCCTTATATCCTCGTTCCGATGCAGCATGGGAAACTTTCTTTCCGAATTTTAAGTACAGTCTCTGATCAATTTTGAAATCTGAAATTGTTGATTCGCTGGAAGGATGCAATCTCTTCTTTGACAGGTACCTCAAAAACAATAAAGAACATTAATATACATGTAAATAAATATGTATAAACAAACAATATGTTTATACTGAGAACCAATATATATATATATATATATATATATATATATATATATATATATATATATATATATATATATATATATATATATATATATATATATATATATATATATATATATATATATATATATATATATATGAAATTATTTAGTACTTGTACTTGAGCTTGTACTTGACCTCCACGCAAATTTAAAATATCCCAGATTTCATTCAGATAGCACACTTCACACAAGTCACCTTTGTGGCTACAATAAATTTGTGAAAACAAATGGATAAATAAAATTTTTATTTTGAGTAGAAAAATTTTCATACAAAAAAAAATACTTTTTCACTGCAACTGGAATTTCTCTCGCAAACAGTAGGAGAGGAAATGAGGAAGAAGAAATATTTTTAATTTTTCTGCAAAATTTTATTTGCAGTTGATAACACGTCAATGTAAGGATTTTAGTTTAGAAAGAAACTATTACGCATAAGCCTCTCACATTCGTACAGGTGATACACAAACTATACAGTATGATATATGTTCATAAAATATATGACATATATGTAAAATATTAAATTTCAATAAATATTTATATCAATATTTATTCTAGTAGCATTTCAGAACATTTTAAAAACATCTGTTAATAAGTAAATAAGCAGACGACAAAATTTTACAGTTATAATACAAGTCTCGTATAACTGCGTAAAAACTGGAAATATCTGGTATGACGCCCAATGAACCCGTATATAATGTCTTTACTATTATAAAATCAACCCCGTTATTACATACAAAAACTAGCCTCCAACAACCTATCTTGAACGATTAAGAATCTAGAATATTCTATATTCTATGAATATACAAAAATAAATATTAAAGTATTTTATACTATACAATTATATATATACCATCTATATATAATAATATATTTATTGTTCAAGTAATAAAAAAGTTATAAAAAAGAAAAAATATGTTAAAATATATTTTTAACAATGTGAGTGAAATATTGAAACAAGGAATCTATGTTTCAGCAACGCGAGGCTACACAACTTGATTACGTCACCACGTCCACAGGTGCCGCTTCCAATCAGAATTTAGCAAATATCGTATATATATTACTTATAACAGGCGAGGATTGAACCCAAATGACAAATGGCTATTTTTATGAAAATATTAAAAAATATATTTTACATAAGAAATATGAAAAAGAAATTATTTTACTTACAGTATTCGTATTTTATATACATACGAACAGTACCTGAAGACATTTCTTTAGTTCATAATAATATAATACCAGATTAATTTTCTTCTCAAAGACATCTAAATCTGCTCCGAGAATGATGGATCCGTTGAGGAATGGAAAATATGATTCGCAACTTGTATACTTCTGCTCCCCGAAAATGATCCTTTTGAAAAATTGAAATGCTTCTCCAATGCTCTTTGTAGCATAAAAGAATATCTTCAGACCAATGTAGAGTAAAGTCGCCTCTATAATCTTGAAGTATATTGTAGATAATATAAAAGATTTTCAGTGAAAACGATGCTAGAAGGTTCTGTTTAAACGGTCGCCATTCTATTTCTTACGCAAGTGTTTTGTAATCAACTTTCCTTTCATACAGGTACTTGCGTTGATTGGGTTTATACCCCGTGTGCACTAAGAAATAGACAAATCAAAACTTCCCGAAGATTGCTTTACTAGACAGGATGAGGACTCATCAGTGGCTATCAACTCTATCTACAATTGGTCACTTGGAAATGAAGAAGAGGCTTGAATGAGACGATGCACATATAAGATTAATCTTTAATAGTATATCTTATATATTTATATATATATGTAAATATATATCCTTGTGAAATAATAATGTAGAATATAGAAGTCACATTCCTTTAATAAAATAGTTCAGTAAATAATATCTTTATCCTTAACAACAGAAATGCGTAGCAGAGGTTGTCAACTTTATTTACAATAATAAGTCTTCTTAAATATAATACAAATATATTTGAGCATTAAATAGAAATCGAGTCTGTAATAAATCTTTGAGAGAGCGTGGTTTCGTGGAACATTAAATACACTTGTGAGAGAGAGAGAGATAAACAACTTGATATATTAAAATAATCTTGAACATAGATATGCGATGCTGCACAAAATAGTCTTTGCATAAACATTTATATCTTGTAGAGTATAACAGTGAAATATCTTCTTGTAGAATATATATCATACAATGTGATATGGAATAAATAAACTTACTGTATTCTGCGACAGTAGAATGAGTAAACAATGATGCGGTCTCTTCAACGACCAAAGGAGAATAGTAGCTTATCTTAAGCATAGATTCAATACGAAATATAAATAGGAATGGCTTCACTTTTATAATAAATTATTTCACTTGAAAATATAATATCACGTGAGTTATCTTAAACATTAGATTAACTCTTAGAAAACTAAAAAAACACGAATAGCACTTTCTGCGTAGCAGCAGTTTCTGTACACGTCTCTCTCACACGAAAACCAACGTCAGACTCTCTCGACTAATACTGTACATCATACTATATACTATAATAATATTCAGGGCTTAACAACAGATGGCGCAGTTGCCCTTCAACCTACTTTTATTATACAAACTTTGCAATAGAATTCTAATGTATTGTTTTTCTCTTTATCTATATGCGTGGATTATATAATGTATATAATATTTAATATATATATATATATATATATATATATATATATATATATATATATATATATATATATATATATATATATATATATATATATATATATATATATATATATATATATATATATATATATATATATATATATATATATATATATATATATATATATATATATATATATATATATATATATATATATATATATATATAATATATATATATATATATATATATATATATATATATATATATATATATATATATATATATATATATATATATATATATGACCTTTTCTGTTTTACACAATGGTCAGTTTTGAATTTTTTTGTTTTTTTTTAATATATTGCTACTATATGATACCAACAATGAATTTCAGTAGTAACGGACATGATTAAAAAATATATAGGACCAGTTACGTTTTACGGATCCGTAACTTTTAATTTTTTTTTTTTTTTAACTAAAGGAATACCCAAGGGTAAACCGCAAAGATGGCAGGAGTCGGGGTCTCTCGGCCTTCCGGGGAACGACAGGGTAGGACTATTTCCTCCTCCGGGGAGGGTCTCCGAACCCCCGCTCTTGGTATTTGGGTGTCGCGGGGGTTCCTCCCCCCTACGGGGTATGGAAAACGTCCCCCCTCTGTCCCCCGTCGGCTCGAGCCCCCTAATTTTTTTATTATTTTTTTTACATATTTGTAATAAGCTTTATACGCTGATTCCAAATATGTAATTGTTTTTTCTGTAAGTGTCGTACTTTTTGAGATATTTAATTTATGAAAATTTTTTTTTTTTTTTTTTTACATTTTGTAATAAGCTTTATACGCTGATTCCAAATATGTAATTGGTTTTTCTGTAAGTGTCGTACTTTTCGAGATATTTCATTTTTAAAACAATATTTAACAAAATGTGATTTTTAAAAATTATTTAAAATATTTGATTTTTTTATCATGTCCGTTACCACTGAAATTCATTGTTGGTAACAATATAGTAGCAATATATTAAAAAAAAACAAAAATTTCAAAACTGACCATTGTGTAAAACAGAAAAGGGCATATATATATATATATATATATATATATATATATATATATATATATATATATATATATATATATATATATATATATATATATATATATATATATTATTATTTCCCTTTTATATATCTATATATATATATATATATATATATATATATATATATATATATATATATATATATATATATATATATATATATATATATATATATATATATATATATATATATATATATATATATATATACATTTGAAGTTGATTACTCTCAATGGTAGAGCACTCGCTTGGCAAGCGAGAGGGCCCAACAAGCAGACTGGGTGGAGCGAGAGAGAACGTGAGCTATTTTCTATAAACTCTAGTTTCGCCTCAATCAACCGTTAATGAGTACATTGGTAGTGTGCCTTGCTATATATATATATATATATAT
>JABUQX010003708.1:10000-15000 GCA_015478945.1 Trachelipus rathkii | reverse complement strand
TATATGGAATCAGCGTATGAAATTTGTATGGAAAATGAAAAAAAAAAATTTTACTTTTTTTTTTAATTTTTTTTTTATTATCCAAAACTACTATAGGTACAAGAAACAATAACATATTTAAGAATCAGCGCATGAATATGTTTGAAAAAAGATTTATTTTTTTAACTAAAAGAATACCCCAGGGTAACGCGCACAGATGCAAGAGTCGTGGGTCTCTCGCTCCTGGGGGACGGACGGGGTTGGACCTATTTCACCCCCCTCCGGGGAGGGTCTCCGGAACCCCCTCTTTGGTATTTGGGTGTCGCGGGGTTCCTCCGCCCCTCCCTACGGGGTATGGAAAACGTCCCCCCCTCTGTTTCCCACCGTCGGCTCGAGCCCCCTAAAAAATATTTATACGCTGATTCCATATATGTTTTTAGTTTTCTTCTACCTATCGTAGTTTTGGAGATATAAAAAAAATATATAAAATTTTTTTTTTTCCATTTTCCATACAAATTTCATACGCTGATTCCATATATGTTATCAGTTTTCTTGTACCTATCTTAGTTCTATCTTTTTTTTCGAGATATCATGCGGGTAACTCCTTTAGTTTCGCATTCTTGATTATTATTCATTATTATTATTTATTATTATTATTATTATTATTATTATTAATATTATTTTATTTTAATTATTATTATATTATTATTATTATTTTTATTATTTTTTTATTAGTACATTTGTAACCTTACTAAATATTTGTAATAAATTCATATATTTGAAAGAATTTTCTTTTCTTAAAATCAGTGAAGCAATATAATTTATAAATCAAATTAGAACGCAAAAGCAAAATAATAGCCTCACACTATTCTTAGCTTAACTCAACAAATTGTACTGCAGGGTGTCAGAAATTCTAAAAAAAGTACAAAAATTATCATTGCCTGCTTATCTAGGAATTGGCCCTGTTGACGCATGCGCTAACAAAAACACTGTAGGGTTCGCATAGGGTTCGGAGATATTTCGATATCATGACTATTTATCTATACTTCCGTTGTCTTTTTAAAGGAAGTAGTGCTATATATTATAATATATATATATATATATATATTAATATATATATAATATAATATATATATATATATATATAATATATATATATAATAAATATATATTTTATATAATATATATATATATATATATATATATATATATATATATTATTTATATATTTATATATACTATATATATATATATATATATATTATATACTTTTTTTTAAAAAGAGTTATTTATATATATATATATATATATATATATATATATATATATATATATATATAAGTTAGGAGCTTCTTTAATTTAGTGTGTGCGCTTTGGTTGAAGTTAATCTTGTTTGTGTTCTGTAAAGTTTTTATTTTTTTATTTTATTGCATACTAAATTTTTATCGATATTGTTAAACTAAAAAGAAAAATATTCAAAAATTATTTTTAAATTCATTATTTGGTGAAGCAACTTTTTTATAGTTGAATTGACATATTTGTTAGAATTTAAATACTTTCAAGTAAAACTTTTTTTACTATTTTTAATAATAGTTTCTAAATCGATTTTAGCTGTCTTTAATAGAAATAGTAAGCTTATTACATTGCTGAATAATTTATTCGTTGAGCGAGGTAAGTTGTTCTAAAATTTTAATAGAAAGTTGTTAATAATTGCCCGTGAAATTGGTTGAAGGCGAGTGACTACAAGAGGCTGGGAACCCTCCTAGTCATTTGGTTTTCTTCCCAAGAACAGGCGCAGTGAAGGAATAAAAAGGAGAAATTATAAAAAAAACGGATACTAAAACAGTCTCAGTAAAGATGAAAGTGGAAAATAGGAGACAAATTTTTAAAATTGCTTGTTTGAATGTTAGAGGGGTAAATGCTGAGGGTAAGAGAGAAGAGGTTGGGCTGGTTTGCAAACAGAGGGGAATAGATATTTGTGCTTTAAGTGAAACAAAGCTAAAAGGCAAAAGAGAGGAATGGTTTGGAAGCTACAAGGGACTAGTTTCAGGGGTGAGTGAGAGGGTCAGAGCTAGAGAAGGTGTAGCGATAATTATGAAAGAAGAATTATGGGAATATGTGAAAGAAAGTAAATTTGTTAGTTCAAGATTAATGTGGGTAAAAATGAAACTGAGAAGTGAAAACTGGATATTTGTAAGTGCATATGCCCCAGTAAATGATAGTGCTGAAGAAGTAAGGGAGGTGTTTTGGGATGAACTAAACGATTGTTTGGGTAGTTTCAATAGGAATGATAAAGTATGTTTGCTAGGTGATTTAAACGCAAGGGTGGGTGATGTACAAGTACAAGGAATATTAGGCCCTTTTGGAGTGCAAGGCAAAAACAAAAATGGGGAAAAATTGTTAGAATTATGCGCTGCGAAAGAAATGATAATAGGAAATACATGGTTTAATAAGAGAAGCATACATAAATATACCTGGGTTAGTGGAGTGACAGGTATTTGTGCTCTGATTGATTATGTATGTGTAGGTCAAACGGAGAAAGACAGGTTGTTGGATGTGAACGTCTTAAGGGGTGCAGCAGGGGGTATATCTGATCACTATTTAGTAGAAGTAATAATCAGCTTGGAAGAAAAGATTGAAATTTAACACAAGTGTAGAAGTTACAAGAGTTGAGAATTTAGAAAATGGTGAATATTCAGCAGAATACGAAAGAATTTTAGCAGAAAAATGGGAAATAGTGAAAGCAAGAGAGAAAGAAGGAGTTCAAGAGGAATGGAATGCTTTTAAGGAAACAATAATGATGACTACAAGGGAAGTTTGTGGTGTGAAAAAGATTGGCCGAAGGAGTAAAAGAAAAGGTAGCGAATGGTGGAGTGAAGAATTAGATATTATTATTAAAAGGAAAAAAGAAGTTTTTGCTAAACATTTAGCTATTAATAGTCAAGATACATGGGAGGAATACAAGAGAGTGCGAAATGAAGTTAAAATGAAAGTGAAAGCTGCAAAGAGAAGGGCCAACGAATTGTGGAGCAGAACGATTATTGCTAATTAATAATTATCAGGAGAGGAGTAAACTATTTTGGAAGGAGATTAACAAGATTCGGAATAAGAGAGAAGACGTCATAATTGGAGTAAAGGCTTTGGATGGGAATGTAGTTCAGGATGATAGAGAAGTGGAGGAGAGATGGAAAGAACATTTTAAGGAACTGCTAAATGCTGGAAGAGTAGATGAGGAGGAAGAAAGAAGACAAAATATCACGATGGAAGAGTTTAGAAATGTAAATGTAGGGCACATTACCAAGGATGAAATAGTGAATGCTTTTGAGAACGTCATAAGGAGGAAAATCTTTTGGTTTGGATACCATGCAAGTAGAAATGTTGAAAAAGGAGGTGATATTGTTGTGGAGTGACTGATGATATTATTCAATGTTTGCTGGTTGAGGTGCGAAGTACCACAAGATTGGCAAGATTCCATTCTTGTTCTAATTTACAATGAGTAAGGGTGACAAAAAGGAGTGTTCTAATTATAGAGGAAAAGCTATTATTAGTGTTGTATAGGTAAAATATATGGGACGAATTGTAATAGCAAAATAGTTAAAAGTATACAGGTTTTTTCAGATGAACAGTTGGAGAGGAACAATGTTGGTTTTAGGAATGGTCGGAATGTGGTGGATCAGTATTTACCTTGAGAATGCTGGCAGAGAAATTCTTAGAAAAGAAGAAAGATGTTTTTGCATGCTTCTTGATTTGGAAAAGACATATGATAGAGTGCAAAGAGGGAAGTTGTGGAGAACCTTAGAAAGTCTATGGAAAAAATGGTTGCTATTAAAGCGATTAAAGCATTTTACAAGAGCAGTAGAGGGTGTGTTAGGATTAACAGGAAGGAAGGGGAGTGGTTTAAAAATAGGATTGGGTCTGAGACAAGGCTTTTTATTTTCTATGGTAGTTTAATATCTTTATAGATAGTGTAGTTAAGGATATGGATATAATTTGGAAAGGAGCTGATATGTATCTGAAAGATAATAATTGGGAGATCAGCGTCTTACTTTTTGCCGACGATTCTGTGTTGATTGCCGATACAAAGGAAAAACTGCGCGATTTGGTGCTTAAGAATTAATTCAGCTAAAAGTAAAGTGATGAAAATTGTGGCAAAACAACAGGAGACGATTCTGAATCTGGGTTGGATATCATAAAGGTGGAATGGGGAAGGCTAGCAGACGATCACCAGTTTTTAGAATACTTAGGAACGGAATATTGGGGCTTGCGGAGGCATGAAAAGAAAGATTGACCATAGGGGGGTTGCTGAGGGTGAAGAGTATTAAGCAGCCTAGAGAATTTGGAAAATGGAATATCAAGGAAGGTAAAATATGAAATGTTGAGTGTAAATTTGTTCAAACGAATCTGCAATGGAATGTGAGAAATGGTAATTAAATCTTCAGATGAAGAAAGACTGAAGGTATGAGAAATGAAAGGTTTTACGAGATATTGTGGAATACGAAGAAGAATAGAATTCAGCAATGTACGGATAAGTGGATATGTTGGCCGATAGGAGAAATGTTCTGATGGAAAGAGCAAAGTCAACAAAGGGTAGCTAAGAATGGTATGGTCCAAGATGCTTGAAATGAAGATAATAGATTTGACTCAGAAGGTTTTAAAATCCGAAGTGGTAGCCAATGAGGAAGAAGGGGAAAACCCAAATAGAGGTGGGTTGATGGAGTAAAGGAGCTATTAATAGCAAAGGGGATTAGTAAATGGATGAAGGAAATAGTTAAGCGAGACAAGGATCACTTGGAGAAGAATAGTTCATGGAAAGTTCCGTCAAGGGTTGCAATTAACTGAACAACCTGGAACATAGCAAATAAACCAACAGCATTCCCGATCTGCAACTGACACCACCCTGCCCTGCAGTTTTGTGGGAGACGGTGATGAATAATAATAATATATATATTATATATATATATATATATATATATATTATATATATATATATATATATATATATATATATATTATATATATTA
>JABUQX010003708.1:0-2500 GCA_015478945.1 Trachelipus rathkii | reverse complement strand
TAAAGATTATCACTGCATAGAAATCTTTTTATATAATATATATATGATATATATCTATATATATATATATATATATATATATTCCGTTTGGTAATTATTTAATTATGTACTTTTTTAGAATTTATTTTATCGTTGGGTTAGAGTAAGTTTTAACAATTTGGTCACAGGTAAATCCAGATAATAGAGTAAGTTTGTAAAATAATTAATGGTGAAAAATAATTTTCCAAAAACTTTATTTTACTCTCCCCTTCCAATACCTCTTCTTTTAACACTCCGTAAGCTTTAGTAAAATACTAACATTTACGATCTACCACACAAACCATCATCTCATATAAATAGGGCCACCTCTCACTATCTCTTCTATTCTCCATCATTCCTCATACCTTTCCCTGCCCTCCATACTCTAATTCTTTCATACCCGCATTCATATACAATTGAATAACCATCGAGACATAACACTCCCTGCCTCCTCTGCTATTAATATTAATCAAATTACTTTCAACCCATTTATTCTTACACAACGTTCACTACTTTTATTCATACCTTGGATTCCTTCAGAAGTTTCCACACACCAATATCATTAACACACCTTAGCCATAGAGCGTCCCTATTAATCATATCAAGCCTTGCTGTAATCCATAAAGGTAATACATTAATATTTCCTTCTCTCCAATTTTCCCATCATTTGTTCCAATGTGAAAATTTGATCTACACATCCCTACACACTTCTGAAAAGTGCAACTTGTTCTTCACCAATTCAGTCCATCAGTCACTGATCTAATCCGTTGTTTTGACTCTTTGACAAAATTAGCCAGCATATAGCTTCCTTACGAGATAAGACCTCAATTAACCAATTATCCCAATGGTTCCTGTACAATGTTCGCTCTTCTCCCCATTACGGTGCCTTGATTATAGAGCGGTACTATTACTGCTCTGTCCTGATTTCGCGCCGTCGTGCGCTTATCAATCCCTACAGAAGTATTATGGCGCCTCCATTAAGTTGCGGACTTTTGGTTACACAACTTTTTGTTCCTAATCCGCCATGTCAATCACATCTCGCCTTCATGGGTGTGTTTCTGATCGTTTTCTCAGTAATTCCATATGCCTGTTATATAACCATTTTCTTCAATCTTCTTCACTCTAACCCCATTGAGCTTCCTCCTTACTAGACAGACGGTATATAAATTATATATAGTTATATATAATATATATATATTTATAGTATGTGTGGGGTAATAGGTAGGTATATATATAGGTAGTTATGGATGTGATGTAGTTTAGTGTATAGGTTAGGTGATGGGTTTTAGTGAGTATGGTGTATTATTATATATGTAGGAGATTTATCTATATTAAAGTATATTATTATAGGGTGTTATAGTATATAGTTTATAGTATATATGATGGTGATGTGATAGTTATGTATGCGTATTATACGTATATATTATAATATATTAATATAGGTATATATATATAGTATAAGTATTATATAGTATAAATATATATATATGTAGTAGTTTAGTTGTATGAGTATATAGTTGGTATTATATATATATATATATATATATATAATATATAGGTTATTAATATATCTATATATATATATAATATTATATATATATATACATATATATAATTATATATATATATAGCTATAATATACATATATATATATATAGATATTTAATATAATATTAATATATATATTATATATATATATATATAGTATATATATATATATTATATATATATAATATTAATATAATAATTTGTATTATATATATATATATATATACTATATAGTATATATATAATATATATATATATAATTATATATATATAATTATATAATATTATATATATATATATAATATAATTGATAATATATAATAATAATAATATAATAATAATAATATAATAATAATAGATAATAATAATATGATATTATATAATAATAATAATATAGAAAATAATACCCGAACAATAAGTATTAGACACTGGGAACGTTTTCAGGAAAACGTCTCTCTTGGACTTCTCAAAGAAGATTATTAAAAAGTTAAAAAGGCTGAAAAAGTTAACTTGGGAGAATAGCAAAATAAACTAGAAGAACTTCCAAAAGAAGGGACAGTAAAAACAGAAATCGGTTAAAGGAAAAATAAGGTTTGGTAAAGGCAACATATAAAATTTGGGGGCAAAATTTACCTTCATGGCAACCAACGAGATCTATATATATATATAATATATAATTTAATATATATATATATATTATAGTACTTATAATAATATTTATATATATATATTATATGATTATACTACTTAATATATATATATATTTTGTATATTATATATATTAGTTATATATATATATATAGTAGAACTATATAATATATAATAATTTAGTATAGATATGTATCCAGTGGCGGCGTGTCATTTTCCTTCCCTTCCAAGAGCAAGTCATCGCTATAAGTTCCCGGTTCCCCATTATTTCGCGCGACACCAACGC
>JABUQX010003707.1:32500-72911 GCA_015478945.1 Trachelipus rathkii | reverse complement strand
AAGAGGAGAGAGAATAAGAATGATGTAATAGAGAGTAGAGGGAGAGAGAGAGAAGAGAGGATAGGGAGAGAGAGAAGAGAGAGATGAGAGATTAGCTATTTTATAAAAGGCATATAAAGAATAATGACTTTAATCCACAGTTACCAATTTATACCTAGCTAATTTAAATATAAACCTTATAACTTTTAGAGAACCTTCCTAAATTATGACCTTAATAAACATGACTAATTAAGTTCATTAATATATTATATTAATATATATATATATATACTATTATATTTACTTATATATTATATTATATATATATATAATAATAATATATATATATATATATATATATATAATATATATATAAATATATTATAATTATAATATATATTATATATATATATATTACTATATATATATATCTATATATATTATATAAGTATTTAATATATTATATATATATATATATATATTAATATTAATATAATATATAATATAATATATATTAATTATATTAATTATTAATTAATATTAATAATATATATATTATATATTTAATATTAATTATATTATATATATTATATATATTATATATATAATATATATAATATATTATATATTTAAGTATTTTCATTAAGATAAAAGTATTAGTGCGCTTTAAATTTGATCAAGTAAGTATAATTATGGTAATATTTAAATATGTGTAAATTAATACCCCAAAATGTATGTGAGAAATAATACCCACATATAATCTTCTTGTATATGTGAACTAATATATATATATATTATGATTAAAAGACGTTAAAAGAGCGTATCGCAAAGAAGGGTGTGAGGGGGGTACTTTCATAATAGGTAAGTATCTTATTAGAGTATACATAATATAATATGCCTATATTTTCACGTATACCTTAAGGGTCCATATGATAAATAATATATATATATATATATATAAAATACATATGTTAATATATATTTTAACTATATATATACTAATTAACACTATATTACATATATATAATAATATATAATATATATATATGAACGTTAAAGACCCGTAAAAACGTATCGCACAGAGGGTGGGTAGAGGAGATTCTTCATTGTGATAGTCAATTTAGGCGTGAGTAACTTATGAGATATTAAATCTTGAGCATTATAAGGATATCTAAGTCCAAAAGGATAAATAGGGTGTGTGAAGTTTTATATGATATCATAGCGTACTCTCTAAAACCTACGAACAAAAGACTATGTAAGCCAAGAAGCAAACAGAGAATATTTTTTGACGGTGCGCCCAAAGGAAATACAAATAGCACGTTAATATTGAGACAGACTGATACCAGAGACGGCACGCTTATCTCTCAGAGCACTCTCAGCTATCAAATCGCGAGTCTATGGAGCATGACAAGAGAGAACGATTTCGCATAGGGTGAGCTGTCTTATTTTGTAAGAGAATCGCGTCCGAGAGTCGCTCAAGATACGTGTCGTACTTTGTGAGCTGTTTGAACTGTGAACGGGTAATACGGAATTGCGACTCAGCAATAGCTGTAGGACAGTAATCAGCTATGGGTATAGTAAATTGTGGTTTCTTAAATGGATACAAGAACTTTAGAAATATAAGATGTTAACTTATACATAGGGTATAAATAGCGTTATACGATTATATATATAATAGCATGAAACATTACTCTAAATATGATAAAGTAGTCACTATCTAATAGCTATACATTATTCGGTATAGTACCCAATTATAACTTACATTCTGCATCTTGTAAGAAGGAACTAAAAGGAAAGTGGTAACGGAGTTGGGGTTCTGCTATCACTTATTTATTCATGTATTAACTATAGCTATACAGCCACGTTAAACTAATATAGAACCAATGGTTAACGTTTTAAGCTTTATACTATGAAGTAGTAGGGTGGTGAGTTATAGTAGATAATAGAATAAAAGGTAGATACACCGATACACTATAATCACCTGAACACTTCTAGGAACGTATTTAAATTAATAGGATTGATGATGTTACAATTGATGAGCATAAGTAAATCAAATTAGTATAAATAAGGGAAGGGTTTATATAGTAGGGTAGTAGAAGTATAAAGGGTGAAAAACAATCATGAAAGTTACAATATGAACTATAATTAATGGTCATCGACATTAAAACACACTCCACTAAGCAACTTATCATATTAGGTCGAATAGTACATGTATCTAAGGAGTATACTATCACCCTATATATATATATATATAATACCAAAGTGATGTATATTATACGTCACTTAGAACATGAAAATATCTCAGGAACTAGTATGATCACACCTAGGATATAAGGTTGACTTATAAGAGTAAAAGTAACCTAACTCGAAAGTAATACTCACGCTGAACATAGCTAGTGAATACTCATATATTACGTTTCCCTATAAGCCTATTGGCCTTAAATATTGCTTCTGAGTGAATGAGTCAATAATAGGGGTAATTATATAGGGGAGAATATTAGTAATATCTAAAGTAGGGGTGGAGTGATACACACACACACTCACACAATTATGTATAAAAGTACAATGAGCATATGGTCCACACACTAATAAATACACATAACTCACTACTAGCAGTAAGGTATAATATAATTGCCGAATAGGACAGTGAATATGTGGGAGTCCTACCGTAGTGGTATCTAACTCACTCCACTCAGTAAACAAAATCACGGTCAATGAACATTATGAGAAAGTACTTATACCTACAGTATAAGGTAGCCCTCCGCTGGGAAGGGTGAGCCTGTGAAAACCCCATATACCAGTGAAAAGTAGCTCAGCTCATGAGATAGGGTGTCCTGGAACCCCGCGTTCCAGGCATTGCCTTGGGTTTTCCCCTGTTTATTACCTACTCACGTTATTAATCCCGTTTTATAATGTTTAAAAATGATTTTACTTTTAGTGCTATAGATTATTTACTCAGTCATATTATTAACTTAATATAGAGTTTCTCTGATAGATGAAAATAATGAGAATAGAACAGTGAACTTGAGTATATGTACTCACTAACGTTATCAAATATGAAGATATTCATATTAACTTACTTATCGTTCGATTTAATATATACTATATGAAACTTATGCTTCTTTATGTAGACTAGTGATAAAAAATATATATAAGTTAGACCTAATTAAAATCAGTATTAGTATAAATTTATGTAAAAAAATATCCATAAGTTATGGTGTGTATTTAACAAGTTTAGTTATTTAGAAATATGTAAGAAGAGATTATAATGAGGAGATATATATATATATATAACAAATAGTCCCATATGCCCATGATCTCTGATAATGATATTATATAGTGAAATCCGTTTTAATTAAAATTTTGAAATAGTTCATAATGTTATATTGATGAGGCGGCGAGGGGAGAAGGGAGTGTGAGTAGTTATAGGGGAGTTGTATTAGGTTTCATAGTAAGGGTTATAACCATGACATTCGGGAAAAGGCTATATTAATGAGGAGTCCAATTCTCACAGTTATTGTAAACAAATTGACTTTTCCATTACCTTATTAAATATTAAGTGGAAATCATAAATTTTATTGATATTATGAGTATTAAAATAATATATATAATATTATAATATATATATATTATTATATTAATATAAATATATATATATATATATAATATTATATATATATAATATATATAATAATATAATATATATAATTTATATATATTATAATATAATATATATATATATATTAATATATTATATATATATATATATATATATATATATTATATATATTAATATTATTTCATTGTTTTTGATTTTCGGATTATCTGTATATATAATATTAAAAATAGTCTAGGTATATTATTGTTTTATGAATATCTAAAATAAGTGATAATAGCCTCAAATAGTGACATAAGAAAAGAATTAGGTTTCTAGGATATGGATATAAGTATGTGTATAATATGTGCAAAGTCTCGATAAAAATAAGAGTAGATAGACTGAAACTAGAGTTATAACTCTGTAGGTTATCTATTGAAAGGATTTTTAATTTAAAGAACACCTAAGACAAATAACTAACATAACGGAATGTATCAGAGAGCCTTATCTGAGTTAACCTGAGACATATAAACTGTTAACACTTCTCGTTAGAGACATTCTATAAGATAGCGCGTATGAAACGACTTTAATCACTGATTACGAGAACCGAAATATACATGTAGAAATTTGTTCGTTTTATATATCTCAGATTTGAGAGAAAATTTTTGAGGAACAGACGCGTTGAAAGCAGATGTAATCTCTCTCATAAGAAGCCAATGTATGTCGCGAATCTAACATGACATCACCAGCTTCAGTCACGCGGTAGATAAGAAGCTTCTTGACGAATCTCACAGCAGAATATTTTGAAGCCAACTAACAGTAAAAGTTTAAATAAATGGAACAAGTTTTTCATGAATTTCCATCATTTTTACGGAGTGGCTCTGCAATTGTTGTTAGATAGTATATGAAAGATAACATAGATTGATAGATAGAAGATAGGATAGAGTTAGGGAATAGATTGATAGATAGATAGAATAGATAGATAGATTAGATTAGAATAGATTAGATTAGATTAATAGATAGATAGAATGATAGATAGATAGATAGATCTACACACACAGATACAAATAAATAAGATAACTACTAGTCATATGAGGTAATATTAAAGATTATTATATGAATATTATAAATAATAGATTATAGAATAGATAGAATATAATATTAAAATATTAATAATATAATATTAATATATATATACTCATATATAATATATATATAATATATATATATATTATATTAATAGTATATATTTATATATATATAAATTAATTAAATATATATATATATAATATTTATATATATATATAATTCTGTATATATATATAAATATATATATAATATATTATAAAATATTAATATATTATAAATTAAATATATATATATAATATATATAATAATTATATTATTCTATATATATAATAATATATATATATATATATAATTATTAATATATATATATAATAAATATAATAAAGAATATTATATATATAATAATATTATATTAAGTTTATATATATATATATATATATTTATATTATAATATATATTAATTATATTATTATATATATATATATACTTAATTAAATTAAGGTAGTAATGATAAAGGAGTGTGAAGATGTAAGTATGTATAGGAGACAGAGTTTTGAAGAGGGCTGTTAAACAGATTGATGAGATATAAGGATATTGGAAAGATAGTTGAAATATATCATATTATAATAATATAATTTATATAAAGGTAAAAGGAGATAGATAAAGTGTGTATGTGTGCATATAAAGAGGTAGCCCTATTATATATATATATTTATTATATACTTAATATGTAAAGGACGCTATATTAATATACTGGCATAAAAATAATATTAGTAAGATAGTAATATATCTGAGGAATAAAAGGATAAGAGAGGTGAGTAATAGATAGAAGTACAGAAATTTGAGATAAGATAAAGAGCGAATTCACGCGCGAATAGGAGTAAGAATTAAGGTGAGAGTAAGACGACATATAAGAGATCATAGATATTGCTGCACTAAGAGAGTATGAGTGGATGAGTAGCCGTAAGAGAGATGATATTACTGGGATAATAAAAACAGACAAGGAGAGGATTACAACTTATGAGATTTGATAGATTTTATTAATATAATATCCTTCTATCGACCTCTGCTCCCAGGAACAATATTGGGCGAGACTTATACGCTTAAAAGGAGGAAAGTAATTATTGTATTATATAAGTAGGAAAAAGTTAATATTATGCACACGATTATATAATTAGAAATGATCAATGTACAAACAAAATCCATAAGTAATAATAAGTAAGCAAAGGCATACAACAGTTAGATGTCGAAATTTATAGGAGAGGAGAATGGTTTGAAGAGTATAATATAACTTGTTAGTAAGGCAGTAGGTGTGTTATTTTATCACTCACTACATTCTTTATTATTCGATATAGTACCTTTTTGAGAATAAAGATTATGATATGGAAAAGTGATTATATAAGTGGGATTTGTGTATGAGATATATTGACGAGGAGAGATATAAATGAAGTATAAATAAATATTATATATATATATTTAATATATATATATAATATATTATATATATATATATAATATATATATATATATATATATATATATATATTATATATATATAGCTGATATAATATATAGACTATACCTATTATATATATAGCTGATGTATGGTGTGAGAAGTAAGAGGTGGTTAGGAGACTTTGTTGGGTTTCGTGAAATGTTTTAAAGGATAAGAGACTAGTAACACTATAGTACGTAAGGAAAGACAGTGGATAGACGAAGTGTATTTAGTTAAGGGAGTAGTAGTGATTTGAAGATAAGGGGAATAAATGTGGATTAATCCAAATTTTTATAAGATTACACTTATGGAGGAGGAATTATTTTGAGTACAAAAGGTGGAGGTATATTAGATAGAGGGGAAAATAAGAGTATAAGAGAAATTAAGATATTTTTGGAGAAGTACCAGTAAGAGCGTTTTGAATTCACCTAAATGGTATTTAAAATACAAATATTTATGGATATATTAATAAATTCATATATGAATATAATGCTTAATCTATTCTAATCAAGTACATTATTATTTAGATTTGAGAATATAAGACGATCGGAAATTTTTAAATAATAGCCTTATATCATCTTTATAACCACGTATGCGTAACTTTTGGTGAATATTGAAATAAGTTTTTATCTTAATCTTAATATTTAGATTCACTTTTTATAGTTAGGACCTACACAATGTAAATATCAGCATACAACTTATTTTAATTAACTTAATTATTATGCACTAAGATAATTAATATTTATGTAGCAATAAACAGAAAGTTAATTTGATCATAATTGTATTCAATTGAAACGAGAGACGGTATAAGGATATGCAATCTGCACAAGCAATAGACATAGAGAGTATCCAATAGCATGAAGTGTGGTATCACTCTACCGATCAGAGATAATGCACTATAGGTCTATAACCAGAAATTCTATACCGAACTGCTTTGTTTCTGCTACTCGCATCAAGATCGCATACATCTATGCATTCTATTTCAAACCACGAATCAATAATATTATATTTAATTATATTCTATATTATTATTATCTATTATTAATTTAATTATATTAAATTTATTATATATTTATATAATTAATATAATAAAACAATTTAATTTATCATAATATAAAACAAGCTATTTAATTATTAAAAAAATATTACATTATTGCCATATGTCATTATTTATAATTAATATTAATTTAATTAATTATTATATTTATTTATATTATTTATTATATAATTAATTTTGTCAAATAGATAAAAATAATAGTTTATCAAAGTAAATTTAATTTTTACATAAAAGGAAAATTAGACATGAGATAACAAATATTATGATATCGACTCGTTTCTTTGCCACAATATAAAGAACCTTGTAGTATAATATGTAGAAGAGATAACAGAAATAAATTATTTGAATTATATGAACCAACAACTAAAGATGTAAATTAAAAGCATATATACACCAGAAGGAGATATATCGAGAAAGAACCCATGAGCAATAAGAAGAAACACAAACCATCGAGAGAGATCCACCGTCGACATGATAAACTAATAATAACTAAATTTCTAAAAATAACAAAATATTTTTATAACAATTTTTAAATATTATAACTATATATTTATTTTTAAAGCTTACATAAATAATAGAAATAATATTATAGGGTATAATGGCGTCCCCCGTTCTCTTTCCCCTGATTATCCCCATATATCTACTATCTCATTAATATTATAGTTATTTTGAGGAGAGAGTTAGTAATCCTGTCTTTGTTTCACTAAATATATCACTATATAATATATATATAAGAGATATGAAAGAAAACAGGATAATACATACAGCAACTGTTTGAAATACTACTATATATAACATATTGATTACCCCAATTTATACGTTAATTTCATAAACTTATATTTAGCTTGAATCGTCAAATATTCTTAGCTCAATGGCATACATAAATAATGTCCGATTTCCTGCCGAAAAGAGCTTGGTTTAAATGAAAGTAAAAATTATTTATTAATAGCAAGCATTAATAGGGAGGTAAAGTGAATAGCTTAAAGCCCAAATTATTGCTATATTCATAAATTTTTAATGGGTTTATGAAACCTAGAGCCTCCTACTTATTCCACTTCCACCATTCGCAGGTCTTCTTGTGGAAGAGATATGTAATCGATTGAACTATATTTACTATTATTAAACCTTAAAGTCATTTCCAAATAAAATTCCAATTTCTTATTTATCACAATTCAATATCAATATTTATAAAACTTCTTCTATCACTAGTTATTACACTTTCGAAAGCCAGATAGAATAAATAGCTACTATACTATATTTTTTGGATCTATTAATTTCAAAACATAATAATAACAAGTTAACCACGCTACAGAATTATGTATAATAAAGTATTATAATATAGTCATTGCTAAATTATTCCAATTCAAATATTATCTTACTAATTAATTAAATTATTATTTATTATCATCCCCCTTATATTAAAAATAATATATAGAATTAGTTTAATTAATAATGATAGATGGAGTGAGTATTTATTCAAATTATGCAATCCAACAGAACATTCATCTAAGTAAAATATTATTTTATATTATCTAAACTTTTACGAGCGGAAATTAATAAGTACCTAAAGATTCAAACGATGGTATTATAAGAATAACATAAATCAAAGCGTATTTTTATATATACCAGTCTACTCATGAGGTATATTAGAGTAATAATGAGTAAACACTCTCTACTACCTGAATATTTATGAGAAAATATATTAAAGGTGAATGGCCCTAGTATTCTCCACCCCTTCTTGGAATCTTAAAGTATTTATTTAGTACTTAAACAAATTGTTTAATCAATTAATTATATTATGTAAATCTATTGAGTAAAATTTTTCCTGAGACTTCTGACCTATCAAACCTATAGCATCATTTATATATTAGTCATCAATAATACTTAATATAACTAAAACGAGTGAGACTTAATGGGAGGTTTGGATTATCACATTTCCATGGGTCTATAGTGCAGTATAGATGATTCAGTTAATTATTAGTGAGAGTATAATATCGAAGTTTTGAAAAGTTACCTTGGAAAATATCATAGAATAACGATCAACATAACAATATAGGGAGAAGTCCAGAAAGAGGAAATATCTATAAATAAGCATAGTGGCAGTTTTTTGAGGATACATATGACCCGTGGAAGACCTATATTATTGATATTGGGATGGAGCCTTTTATGTTTTTTTTATTATGTACCCTAAAAATGATATAAAAAAAACTTGAATCAGATGCTTGAATCATAACATCTAAATTTATTATTTAATTTAATATTCAAAAAGAAATAATTTTAATTTGTTCAGAGGGTTTTTTTTTTTTTAAAACATTATATATATATAATATTCTTAACATATATATATATAGTATATATATATATATATATATATATATATATATAACCTTATAAAAATATTCAATAAGGAAAGGAGTGTAAATCTTATATTAATAATTTGATACATAACATTAAATTATAAAATAAAAAAAGAAAAAGAAGAACGGGAACGCCCAATTACCATTAATTTTCTCAAGCACATGGCACGACTCCTGCCACCTTCGTGCATTTCTTTACACTATGGTTTTTTATAGTACAGAGTGCTCAGCTTAAAAGAGTTTGTATACAATTATAATTGAATACTTTATCTTATTTTTTACTATATTTTTATAGAATATACTACGGTATGATATTTTCATGTATTTCTTTGATTGTTTGACATTATTGACGAGAAACCTGAGTTATTATATTATTAAAGGATATTATATATGACAACATTTAACCACCGCGAATATATATTAATAAATCTTACGTAATATGTACCCCTTAATTAATATCTATAATGACTATTTTAACTCTCTCCCAATTATATATATGAGTATGCGCTCTATATTGTCTCTAAAAAGAGGTGAGTTCGGGATTATCGAAGAGGAGAGCGGGTGTGCCTGAGTGATATGCCCCACTGTATATTACTGAGACAGAGTGAAAGTATAACTTGTGATTGTTAATAGATAAAAGAAGTGGTTATCTACTTCATAAATAAAATGTATTTTATAATTCACTATAATATATTATAATCAATATAATTAGATAAATAATAGAAATAGATAACTTTTAATAACAAAATATCAAATTTAAGAAAAAAATAATTATTATATATATTATATATATAAATAATTTAATTATAAAATTATAAATTATAATCTTTTATTTTATTTTGATGGATAAGTTTATAAATTATATATAAATTTTTTAAATTTTTATAATATATATATATCTATAAAACTATTTTTTTATATTTTATATATTATATAATATATATATAATTATATTAATATATATATATATATATAATATTATAATAATCTATATATAATATATATATTATATTATAAATATAATATATATATTTTAATATATATATTATTAATATATATATTATTATATAATATATATATATAATATTAATTAATATTTAATTATAATTAATTATATATATCATATAATATATAATATATATATATAGTATATTTATATATATTAATATATTATATATATATATATTATATATTATATATAATATAATATATATATTATTAATATTATATATATATAATATATATTATATATATAATATATATTAATATATATATAATTATTAATATAATAATATTATTTATTTATATATATATATATATTATATAAATTATTTATATTATAACCATAAAAATTATATATATATATATATATATATATATTATATATATAGTATATATATATATATATATATATATTATTATTATATATATATAAATAATATAATATATATTAATTAATATAATTATATATATATTATATATTATATATATATATAATATATATAATATAATATATATTATATATATAATATATTATTATTATTATATATATTATATACATTAATAATAATATACATATAATATATATATATATTAATGTATATATTATATATAATACTAATATATTATATAAATATATTATATATAATATATATATAATTAATATATATATATATTAAATATTATATATATTAATATATAATATAATATATATATATTAATTTATATATATATATATATATATATATTATATTATTATTATAATTAATATTAAATAATATTCAATTCAAACTTTGCTTTTTAACATTCCTAAATATTATTAATAATATATATATATAATCATATATATAAAAATATATATATATTATATATATATTATATAATATATAAATTATATATATTATATATATTAATACTATATATATATACTATAATATTAATATATATAATATATAATATATATATATATATTATATATATGAATATATATATAATATTATAGGGTATAATATATATATATATAGCCCTTTTTTATATAATTGGTGTGTTGGTGGTATAAATTACTTATGAAGATTTAGCAAAATAATAATATAAATAATATATTAAAATCTTAGTTAATCATAAAGCTTTCGATCACCTATAGGAATCGTGGAGCCTTCCGACAGTCTGTATTTATTATTTTAATGTATATAATAAAAACTAAAATATTATATAAGTTATATTTTAAAATTATTAATTAAAATATTTGTAAAAATCATTTTATTTTATAAATTTTATTTTAGTTTTTATAAGGAGAAATTGATAAAAATAAATAGGATGAAGTAGTTATTATAATATATGTTTGTTTTAGTTATTTTGTAAATTGAGATATAATTATATAATGTTGAGTTAATGAGAGCATAAAAAGATATCATATATAATATTTCCTAAGGTGTAAGTTATCATTAGTGAAATAATGGAGGTAGATGCCAGCATAGAGTATGAGTATGATGAGTCAGTAGAGATGAGGTAATGTAGAGAGATTGAGAGAGGATAACTATGTGAGAAGAATGGAGAGGTAGTAGAGAGAGAAGGAGCGAAGAGAGAGCTAGAGGATGTAGAGAAGAGAAGGTTAGTGAGAGAGGTAGATATTTGATAGATGAGAGTTGGTGAAGTAAGAGAGTAGTAGCTAGAGAGAGTAGTGAAGTATGAGTGACGCCCCACCGATGAATTCTGCCACTAGCAAATGATGATTTTTCCTTTTCGAAAATAACTTATGAAAAAATTAATCAATTCTGCTATCCTAAATTCTTTTCATCTGCATTTTTTAAAGGAAATTCCTCTCAGTGAAAAAGGAAAAAGGAATTATATAAGGTTATATAAATCGAATTAGATCGAATCGGGATTGAATGAAAGAAGGATCGAACGAATCGTATCCGGAAGCAGAATAAATCGAAACTTGCAAACCCACATACTGCTTACAGATTCCAACAGAAAGACCCCCTCCAGCACATTTCTGCATTCGCATTATTTATTTTTAGCAACCCCAGCCCCCCAGAGCTTCAGATTCCCCGAGCATACCTCTCACCTATACCTTTCCCTCTCAATCAAAACAACTTATCTCCTATCCCTCTCTCTGAAACTAAACTATTTTTAATTTTAATAATTCCTTCTACAACAGCTTTCTGGTCTTAGGCATGGGTACACCCCCATTTTAATCGCAATTCTTGGGTCACACAACATTGACCGCATTGAATTCGTGAGTGGACCAATATACCTCCTTCCCCAATTACCTCTTCTTTCTAAATTTCTTTCACTGGTTTAGATATGTTGAATGATGAGTTTTTTTGGCCACGCGGTATCCACCTTTAAACCATCAAACTCTTTGTGGGATAATCTCACACAATTAAATAACATAAACCCTAAACTATATAAAATTTTACTATTTGAAAACTCAACTCACAACCCCTTCTATTTTTTCTTGATACTTTGATGATTTGGACTGACAATACCTTACAATTTTCCATTTACAGAAAACCCCACTGCCAACCTTTACAACACACATTGGTTCTCATCCGATCCTATCAACACCAAAAGTAGGTGCATTAATCATCCTTTTTCCTATAAGAGACTCTTCATTAAATTTGTTCCACTGTATTATTTTACTGGATATAGATATTATATATTCATCATTTTTTGTTATTTATTCATTATTCGATTCTCACTACTATAACTCCGCATTTAACGCAAGAGCCAAAATTCACCTATTGCAATCACACACACAATAAACTCATATCACCTATATATTATTTTTCTAACTTTTCATACTATACCCAACATATTCACAAACATATTAAACAAATTTCTTCCTCATATTACAATTCCTTCTTGACTGAAGGGAACTACATAATTACCCTCAACTTCACACACACACAAACATGTTACCAATCCTCAAATGTGTTTACAAAGATTCCTGTCTATAAATACGTAATACATGGAGAAACAACATGATCTTATACGACAGAATACATATATTAATATGAAACCTACAACTTACACTTGACAATCTAACACTGGCCTTCATTACCTCACCATTATCCATTAGACACCACACAATCACCCACACCACCATAGATTAATAAACCTAACAAATTTAAACCCAATTATTCACTAATTGATATCTTATCGTTTTTAGGAAAAAAATTATCTGAATATTTTATTCAATTAACGATACTGGAAGAATTTAATTTACAAACCTTAAATGAATTACACAATATGAATCTAATTCTTAACAAAAACTCTTAAACTACTCACCTTTTTCAAATCTTTAAAAACAAATAAAAATGAAAAAGTAAGTCTAAATGTTAGTTATTTGGGGCTTTTTAATTTTAAACTTTATGTTTTAATTTCTTACATAAGAAACAGCTGATGGAGGGCCACGATTCGGTCGACGAATATAAACTTGTTGATGTTCTTATATGCTTAAATATAAATTTCTATATTAGAGAACGTCGGTGAAAGTTCTAATGTAATTTAATCTAATGCCAACCTTTCCTAATTTTCAAAAATAGGCCATATTAACTTATGATATAAATTATTTTTTTAAGCGTTCTTATAGCTAATAGCTTAACTTATATATATTATTTAATTTTTATTAATAATATATTATATTATATATATATATTTATATATCAGCTACTATATATATACTATATTTATTTATATATACTTATAATTATATATAATATACTAATATATTATAATATATAATATATTATTCAAGTAATATAATATATAGTGATGGGGCCTCGCTCCTATCACATATCATACTCGACTACTTTGTCCCTAAAAGACCACAATTTTACCACTATGATGATGCTAGACCCTTGATTATGCATCTCTCTCAATCAATAATCATTAATATTATTATTATTTATTATTCCATTATTTATTTATTATTTATTAAATTAATTATTATTATCTATTATTATTATTATTATTTATCATTATTTATTATTAATTATTAATTCATAATTATTTAATTAATTATTATTATTAATTTATTTTAATTAATTCACTTATTATTATTATTATTATTATTATTTACATATTATTCACTTAATTAATTATTATTATTATTAATTATTATTTAATTTTATCTATTATTATTATTAATTATTATTTAATTATTATTATTAATTATTATTAATTATTAATTATTAATTATTATTATTGTTATTATTATTGTTATTATTATTAATTAAATATTTATTTATTGTTTTTTCAGTATGTTAATCGCCTTCTCCAAAAAGTCCAATTAGGAGTAGTAAAGGTAAGATGATAGAAGAAGACTATCTTAAAGAAAATAAATTGAAGTCGTAGATATCTCGTATGCTAAAGCGCTGTTTGCTGTCTGTTGTTCGTTGTTGTTAGTTGTTGATTGTTGTTGTTTGTTGTTGTTAGTTGTTGTTGTTTGTTTGTTGAGTCTTTTTTGCGTAATTTCAGTTCACACCTTCAGGGGCAATGCCCTATTTTCAAACTGACTACTCATTCTTTTCTCCATTTAAAATAAAACTCTTTCCATAAAAAATAAAGAGCAGAAATTGTGGCTGAAAGCCCCAAAAATACGTATTTTTCAGTAGAGACATAAAACGAGAGAGGATAAAGGCTGATAAACTAGTACATAGTCCTGTTACGTGTACTTCTTCATGGGTTTTAATATATGTTTTTTATTTCTTTTATCAGAACATTCCTTCTTCCTTCTTCCTACTTCCTTCTTCTTCTTCCTTCTTCTCTTCTTCTTCTTCTTCTTCTTCTTCTTTCTTCTTCTTCTTCCTTAATGGTTGGTCTGATTGATCTTCTTTTCTTTTTGTAGAAATATTTGATGCGGAATGTCGCTCCCAAAGCACGATCCCAAAAGTTGTAGCTTGCGTGATGGTAGGTTGCGACTAGTCATGTGACGCTGCTCTTTTAATGATATATATATATATATATATATTATATATATATATATATATATATATCTATATATATATATAGTATATAGTAATATTATTTGTATACGTCCTACCGCATAGTACGTATAGTACCTATATTATCCTCACTCTGAATACTAGTTAATATAATATACATATATATATATAGTAGTCGGTATGTATAGTTATTGATTTAACTAGGATATATTATATATATAGTATATACTATATATATATATAGTATATATATTATAATATATACTTTATTATATAGGTCATTATATATATATTAGTATATATATATATATATATTGGTTGACCTGTACATCTCGGAGAGAGAGTTGGAGTCTGTTATAGATTACAGAAGAATAGAACCCGTGAAGAATGAAGAAGAAAGAGTGTAAAATTGGGATATTCAAGATTCGACGATTTTGGGATTTTTTAAGTTCAAGAATGGAAGATCGACATTTTTAACGGATGCAGGAAAAGAGTGATATTCGTTAAGTCAACCAATGGTTGTACATTCTTTATTTGCAAAAAAATTAGAGATTTTAACATATCTTTTGTATTTTGTGAAACTGTAATAATAGTAATAGTTTTTTATATAATGTGCAAAAAAAAAAAAAAAAAAAAAAAAAAAAAAAAAATCTTATGAAAACTTTTTAAAAAAGTTATTTTGATTTAATTTTGAAAAAAAAATAAAAGCTACTCTGTGTTCCTCTTTCTGTCATTGGATAGATAAGCTTTATTTATATACCAGGCTTTCACCATGTGACTGTATATGGTAGGAGATCTGAAGGCTCTCTTTGGCCTCTATTTTTATTGTCTTTAATCGACTTTATTAAGTTCCCTCCTGCAACTATGGAAATATGTTATCCAACATAAATAAGTATTTTAAAATATGAATTATATACAAATAAATACTTTATTCATCTTATTTTGATTAATTTGGAGTCTTTTGTCGTAGGTAAGGAAAAAAAGCTCAAGAAGTAGCACTTTGTACTTCAAATTGGTTACACTATTATCAGATGTGTCCCTACGTATCCTGTTGGGTTAAATATTTACCCTCAAATTTAAGAGTTGTGTAAAATCCATAAAACAGAGTTCGTATTGGAAACATCTATCTAACTATGGTTGTCTTTGTATTTAATTTTCGTAGATTCGCCCAACCAAAATGATCCAAAGCGAACGAGTCTTACAATCTCTTCGGGTAATCCGAAAATAGCATAGCTAAGAAATAAAAAAAAATAAAAATAAAGGTAAAATCTTTTATTATTTTTTTAAAAATTTTGCGTAAACTTTGAACTTTTTATCTATTAAATGAAACACCAAAAATGGTGGTATCAAGAATTTAGGTTATTTAATAGGCCAATAAAAATTGATTATATTTCTTTTCCGTGTTTAATGAATGAATTAAATCCTAATTATTAATTTTCATTAGCCTATTAAATAATCTAAATGGTTGATTCCTACCTTTTTTATTGTTTTATTTGATAGATAATTTAGTATAAAATTTATTTAGAGATAAAAAAAAATAGATGAGTTGAGGGTTGGGACGTTTTTACCGTCCATTGTAAAATCATGAAATTGGCACCAGTAAATTTGTCTACTCTTCCTGGTTCCAAATATATATAATATGTTGATTTAAATTTGAAAATTATCTACAAAGCTAAGGAGTGAAAGAAGTTTCACCCCAAAAATCTTCAAACCCTGTCACTCAAAAATTGTATTAGAAGGAGATTTTTATTTGCACCAGTGTCTTTTCCAGGTGAAATAACCCTGTTCACCAATTTTTATAAAAATTTGACCTTTGTTTGATCTATACAACATTACTCAATAGTATTGAGGCATGGACGTTGGACTACAGGAACAAGGAGTAAGGTGGAGACTACGAATATGTTAGTTTTCAGACTGACTAGAGGAGTTACCAAGAAGGAATATTTGATAAGTATCGTCATTAGAAGCGAGTTCGGCTTGGAGCACTGATTGAAAGGCAGCAAGCAATTAAGATGGTACGGGCACATGTGTTGAATGGATGGTAGAAGATATCCCAGAGATTATGCATCTGGAGGTAGGAGGCAGAAACCATTAGGAAAAAATAGAGAACGATAGCGAGATGGAGTGGGATCTACAGTGTCTGTAAGGAGCGGAAGAACAGGGGGGGCTTTATCAGAACAGGGAAATTTGGAGTGGCTTCACACATAATTGACACGGCAGGGCCCTAATTTCTATGTCTGGTAACAAGGAAGTAGCTTTTCAAAAGATTCAATTCAATTCAATTCAAACAATTTATTCAATACATAGAAAATACAATTTAGTTATAATAACAAAGATGACATAAATTTTTATATTATATTGTCAAATATTTTGCAATTTCAATATACCAATAAAATTAATTCCCTAGTATGTAGAAATGGGTCTACTAATTGCAACACAGCATTGTGTCCTTTTGAAAACCCGAAATACATTTAATAATAATAATAATAATAATAATCAAAAGTATAAAATAATAATAATAATAATAATAATAATAATAATAATAATAATAATAATAATAATAATAATAATAATAATAATAATAATAATAATAATAATAATAATAATAATAATAATAATAATAATATAATAATAATAATAATAATAATAATAATAATAATATTAATAATAATAATAATAATAATAATAATAATAATAATAATAATAATAATAATAATAATAATAATAATAATAATAATAATAATAATAATAATAATAATAATAATAATAATAATACCAATAATGATAATAATAATAATAATAATAATAATAATAATAATAATAATAATAATAATACTAATAATAATAATAATAATAATAATAATAATAATAATAATAAATATGAAACTTTCACCGTTAATTATCCCACTGATACCTTTAATAATAATAATAATAATAATAATAATAATAATAATAATAATAATAATAATAATAATAATAATAATAATAATAGAATTTGATACTTATATTGTAACATATGCTTCCAACGTAGTTTATAAAACTTTGCTTGAGCATCGAAAAAGTTAGCTCGATTATCATGTATTAAACTGAACACTTCCGAGAGTTTCTTCTATATTCTCTTATATCTCAATATATGTATTTCTTATTCGATTGTCTAGTCTTGAGGATTTTATTATGTTATATATATATATATATATATATATATATATATATATATATATATATATATATATATATATATATATATATATATATATATATATATATATATATATATATATATATATATATATATATATATGAGAGTATAAAGTGCGCATGTCATATTTTACCTAATGTTGATTTATGAAATGTTTTCATAATAATCTTAAGGTATTCATAATTAAACCTCTCTTTCACTTACATTTAAAGTAAGCAACTTCATCACTTTTGCGTTGTTGTTGTTGCTGAATTAAAATAAATAAAAGTCTCAAGTTAAATTCCATAAACGTGGGCTACAAATGATTTTACAGTTTCTTTGATTTAGGGTCAATTTAAAGAGGTATTAAAAGGTTAATGCAAGTTTATTCTTGTTAATCATCATACTCATAAATAATCTCTTTTTCATATCATCCCTCAAAATACAATGACATACTCTCACTCTGTGGTGTTCAACCATGGTTCGTGGGGCACATGAGGCCCTATAAGCTCTTAATACATGCTTGCGAACTCCGAAGCATAAAATGATTGCAAGAATAACCTCTACCAAGAAACCTAAAGTACTGATTACAGCCAGGCCCAAATAGCTGAGACTCATGCCAATGTCAAAATGTTTTCGGGCTAGGTAAACACTTCGCGTGGTATAGAATAGGTTAGGAAAAAATTCCAAATTAAAAGACCTTTCAGGACACCAGTTCGCTTTTTCTTGCTGCAAATGTTTTTTTTGATCTTTACAAATTCTCTTCCGGAAGGCCTAGAAAACTCTCTATTAAGGCCTCACGGAGGTGTTATTAATCTTGTTAGAACAGTTTTGGATATTAAAATATTATGTACAAATATTCGTGAAACAAACTATTTAGTATTATATCAATATATATATATATATATTATATAGTCTCTTTATTATATATATATATAGTATATATACTATCATATATATATATATACTTATATATATATCATTATACTATACAGTATTATATATATATATAATATATATATTATAATTATACTATATTATATATTATATATACTATATATATATATACTAGTATATCTATATATCTATATATACTATATATTATATATAATATATATATATATATATATTATATTCACATATCGAATTATAATAAGCAACTAGTGACAAAGGTATACACCCCCCCAAGCGGTAGCTCCCCGATCTCACCTCCCCATAAAATATATAATATAATGCCCTAAGTAAAATAATAACGCTAGTATATAGGTAGTTAGTATATATATATTAGTAGAGTGACTAGGCAGATAGTAGTAATGACCTATGTAGGATATGATATAGGTATAGATTTGTATGAATTGAAAAGAGGTGGGAAATATATAACATTAGTGAATATTAGAGGATAGATAAGTAATATCTTGTGGTAGTTTATACGTGGGCGAGTAAGTCATTATATCAAGAGGAGCCTGAGAGTGAGGTGTAGATAGTTAATATAATAGTAGAGGTGAGTAAGTGTATCAAGTATGAAGGAGTCATAATAGTTAGTAGTGGATAGTTAGCCTAAGGAGGGTATGTAGTCCTCCAGATAGGAATAGTTATGATGATAGTGAGTAGTATCGGAGCTCGGGTAAGTAGATAGTATTGAGTGTATAGATGTATATGTGGGATGCTGCATTGATCGGACTTGCTTGTGCTTTCTCTTTCTTTTGCGTCTACTAGTGAGTTAAGGTATATGTTAGTCTCTTAAGAGTATGGCTCTCAAGACAGGCCGATCCTCTCTTCTGAGAGTGTCAAAGCGCATTGAGAGCTTTGTTCTCATTGATTTTTAAGAGAGTTTGTCCTCGTTTGATTGTTTGTTTGTTTGTTTATCTGCTTAACTTCTTCCAACAGAAGATGCGCCTGCGTGTACCAGTACAGTAGTGAGTTGACGTCCAGAGTGGTGCTCCGGTCCTCTTCTTGGATTTATCGTACATTGGATATTTTTGTCGTTTTTCATTGCAGGTGGATTCTCTATCTTGGCGGCTAATTACATGAGGGTCTGGAGCGAACGTCTTTTTGGGGGGAGGTTTACTAATATTTAAAGTTAAACAACTTATTCTGTGGTGGAGAAGTCTCCCATTAAAAGACATAGTGATGACATGTACACCAGAATTCGGATTCTATATTAAATCAACGGGATACGTTGGTTGCAAATCACGTCGTATGTGCTGAAATATTTTGCCAAACTAAAATAAACATGGAAAATTATATACAAATTTTTTAAAGAAAACAAGTCTTTATGTAAAACTTTTTTTTACAGTTATGTTTGCTATGTAATGATGTGTAGTTGTGAGGTTACTCGTCTTCTTTGCTTCGAGACTGACAATGAGATACTTGATATGGATGCTCAGCTATCATTGCGGTCGCCAGGAAATACTTCGTTATATGGGCTGAAGGGGATAACACTGTAAAAACAGTAAGCAAGGCTACATAAAGCTAGGTAGTTATTTTAACGCTGCTAAGCTCGCATCTTTTTACAACCGTCTTCTGAAAGCGATATGTATCTTGACCTTCTGTAAAGGTTATTCAAGAAGAGCTTAGATATTAGGAGAAATATCCTGAAAGGGAGCGGATATAATACAAAATCGTAGAAGGCCTTGGGCTTGCAATTAACGAAATGATGTATTTTAGAATATTTATATAAAGAAAGTGTCGAGTATAATATATGAAACCTATTGCTACTGATACAAAGCGGATCAACAATAGACTGTACTCCAAATCACATCTACAGTAAATACATTTCCTCTCAAACGATACAAAAATACATTTTGTATAGTAATTTAACAAAGACTTATAAAAAACATTTGAAATTGAGAAGTGGGACTATGATATTTGAAAAAACTTTATTAAGAAGATTAGACAAGCGGTCTTATGTTTAAATGAACTTTTCTAATGGTTTCTCCTTACGACACCATCTCTGTGATTTGCTCACGGTCTCATATAACAGAGTGACTAAATAAAGTTTAAAAAAAGTCACAAACAATAGTATAAGAGTATATATATATATTATATAGGGGGTAGGGTCACATGATATAGTAATGCAATAGAGTGGATAATATAGCAAAGCCTATAATACGGTAATGGTATGATACTGCTATAATAATTGTTCATATATTATATATATGTAACTTGTAAAAATGGCAAGCTCATCGTATACGCCTATGATATAGCAAACGGCCTAATTCACACTGTACAATAGATACGTACACAGGATGTTACAAATAATACACAAAACACACATAGGACGATAATATAAATAAAAAACGGAAACCTAAGCTCTATAATACGTAGTTAGATAATAATCAGAGTGTATATATAAAATTATATATATATCACCATCAATCAAAATACTACTTATATATATGACTGTAGTGTATGTGTAAGATATAACGGAAATGAAGGAGATAAATAAGCCTATATTATAGTTATAAATGTAGTATTACATAGATGAATAGATGGTTGAAAAGTAAATAATAGTATGGCAGGTTATTTTGAACATTAAATAGTGAGGTTTTAACTACGATAATCTGACTTCACTTATTTAGTGATAACCCTATCTACAAATTGAGTTCACCGATAGAGTTAAATATAAAATATAAGGATAATTATAATAATATATATGTCGTGGTATATATATATGTATGTATAGTATATATATCACTAATAGGAAAATAACCTGAAAGGTGAAATAGTAGTATGAAAAGTACTGAGAATACTCTAAGTAAATGAAGTAAATAATAATATAGCTAAAGTGTAATTATTTAAGTACACTAGATAGATTATAGATGGTTACGAGAAAAGTCTAAGAACATGACCTCCTCCTTAGATCCTCCGGGCTCTCCATATACTATATTAAAATAAATTTATAATACATACTTACCATCGTCCTCTTCACTTAGATTCCTATCACAATATAAATAAAAAAATAAAAGAAAAGATAAAAAAATAAAAAGAAATAAATAAAAGAAAAAAAGTGAAAAACGTGTTAAGTATATTACGTAATATTCTAGTGTGGAAATACCTCAGTATATTAAACCTGAAAAACGACTCAAAACGGGGAGATAAATGTGGTATAGTTTACTAAGTGTAAGGGATAGATGGAACATAATATAAAGTATTGAATAAGATAATAAATTGAATTAAAATACAAATAATATTGTGTATTTTATTATTATACTAAACAGAGCGCCTCAATCCAGCATTTATTAAAAAATTAATATACCCTAAGAACAAAGGCCTGACTAGCAACAACCTTATAACAGAATAGGATGAACGAAAGAAAATCACACGACAGGCACAGCAAGCAATGTCGCACAACACAACTAACAAAGCACCTTGAGAAGGATTTACCCAGAATGATTCTAGAGCGACACTTTATATTACTTAGTAGGTAATTATTTAATAGTTCTGAAAGCAGAGTATTAAGCGGTTAAGCAGGAAAAAATCCTCAAGCACCTATGTAATCCGATAAGAAATATTTAATCTAATACAGTTGATAGATTAAATTATTTAGACAAACCCAAAATAAACAAAACAAACTTAAGAATTAGATTCAGAAACAACTCCGAAGGGGAATATTTTAATCGTCGAAAATTTAAAAAGAAACACATATGTACTTGCATGAAAACAACAACAATGTTATTGATTTTAATTTTTGCTCAACAAATAAGTAAAAAGGAAAATGATATTATATGGTCTTTTTTGTTGTATGATTCCCGACATGTGCCAAATTTTTACATTTTAGTCTATATTCACTTGTAAGAAAGCTGTAGCTCCCACCTGTAACCAGTTAAGCTAATTAAATTGGGTAAGTAAATACTAAAATATGTAAAAATGTTTACCAAGATTTATTTTTTAAGAAGAAATTATTTACTCTTTAATTATATCTAAACTTTAAGAACTAATTTATTTTTCCAGGCTTTTGGGAGGTGACTGAAAACATCTAAAGTATAATTAGATATATATATAGAGAAGATAGTATATAGAAAAATTTAATTAGTAATAGATAATATAATATATATATATGAATGATGAGAATATATATATATAATATATATATAAGAGAATGAGCAAAATACGGGTATACACTATAATTAAGTGAGTATGAGCTAGAAATAGTATAGATAGTAATAAAAATAGAAGTAAGTATATAGAGTTACGTCACGTATCTAGATACGTATTATATGTAAGGTAGATATAAATAATAGATAAATAGTATATGGAGCCATAATACTGGTACAGGGAAAGCGTATGTATAGGATTAATTATCACATACCTTATATGAACACTAGTATTATATGGAGCGAATAGTGAAGTACAGCGCAAGGGGCATAGTAGCAAGCGTTAGATAAAGTCAAGTGAGGGTTATAAGGGTATAATAATAGGGTGAGTATTCATACAGCTAGAGTGGATATATCACTAGAGTTACTAATGTAATACCATAAGGGGAAACGGAGCTATATATATATATTATACATATTAGGCCATAATAATTAATAATGATACTAATAAGTCCAATATATATAAAGATATATTATAAGGAAGATATGTCATAGTTAGTAAGAAAAGTATAAAGTCTATATAACAAAGACTATATACTAGTATATATTATCAAACGTTCATCAGGGCCTTTTGTTTAGTACTAATATATATATATATGATATATATATATATATACCCCCCATATATATTTTTAACATAGGTAATAATAATATAAGTAAATGATAATAAAATAGATAATTATATATATATATATAATAATATATATAGATGAGATATATATATATATAAAGAGAATGATAGATATAATATATATTATATAAGATAGTAAGTAATAATATATAAATAAGATATATATAGTAGAGAGAGTATATATATTATAAGAATAATAATATTTAAAGAAGAATATAGTATATATAGAGATATAAATAGTAAGATAATTATATATATTATATGTATATATTTAAGAGATTATAAGTTTTATAAGACTAAAATAAGTAAGGAGAAGATTTAATAAAAATATAAGGAATTAAAAGGTATGTTATAATATATAAAAAAGATAGTAATTAGTTAATATAATTAATAATATGATATTAAATAGTAGATATATAGAGTAAAGACTAAATGATCTAGTAATAGGAGTAGTGAAAAGAGGAAAGTAAGAGATAATTAAAATATAATGAGGTAGGCATATTAAAAAGGTAACATATAACTTGAGTGTTTGAGGGATAATATATTACTAGATATATGCAGGCATGTAGCATAACTAATCAGGCATATGTAGTATAAAAAATGAAATATAATTGAAATGATCTAATAAGAGTAAAAATTATAATAAAATAATACAAGGAGCCTGTATTGTACTATAAATATATCCCAAGATAATATCCAGATATAATAAGAGGATCCTATCCAATCGATGAACCTTATTATAAACCAAGGTAATATATATTATGCAAGGTGATAATAAGGGTGGAGCAAATAAATAGGAGGATATTAAATTTTTAGTGTGGGTTGCGGGACGGGGAATGATCGTAATGGTGGCCCAAAATATTTAGATCCTTTATTGAGTTGCTGGAACCACATGACAGAAATAAATCTGACCGAAATAGGAGTTCCCGAATAATAAAAGATGAGGTTAATTAGGTGTGTTGAGACTTGATGTGGTTCCTATTGTGCAGAAAGAGAGTAGAGCCAAAGAGAAGTAAAAAAAAAAATTATCAGACAGTGTACACGCTGCTTACCAAACATTTGATATTATTCTTTTAACAGGCCTTAATAAATGCCTAAATCATTAGATCTTGGAAATGTTTTAATTTTTTCTAAAAAAAACATTTTTAAGGGTAACCTCCGCTGATGCGTCACGCCTGCTCATCATTCTCTGGCACCATTAACTATGTTCCATTATCTTATCTTTGCATGCTACATCTCTCTCATACTCTAACATCAACTGCATTTCCATGTCAGTGCTCTTTTTTCACCACAAGATAACTTACGCTTTATAAATCTAATGAAACAAAACTTTAAATGGGAAATAAATTATCCAGTAGTAACTATTCCTGTTGTGTATCATACACAGCCATTCAATACTCACACTAACAATCATTAATCTATTTCATATGCAGAACCCAAAACAATCTCTCAATATATATTCTCATTCTTCCTATACATACCCAATACCGATACCCCTATCCGTCAAACGAACGGCCTTTGTACTCCTCTCCTCCCTCTCTCCTCTCCCTCCCGCTCCTCTCCTCTCTCTTCTCGTCTGCCCCTCTCTCCTCTTCTCTCTCTCTCTCTCTCTCTCTCTCTTCCTCTTTCCTCTCTCTTCTCCTCTTTCCTCTCCCTCTCTTCTATTCCCAATATAAGCATTTAGGTCTCCTTACTTTCTCATACATCTTATACTCATTTACTATCATCTCTTATCTCATATCTACTCTCTTTACTTACTATATTACTTCCATTCCTCACTATCTTACTCTCTATTTACTCATCTTATCACTCATATTTTACTATATCTTCATTACCTCATACCTACTATCTCATTCATATAGATTCTTACCTCTTACTAATACTTCTTTCATCTCATCTCACTTACTCTCCTTCTTCTTCTACCTTACTTCATTCATCATCTACTCATATTCTCACTATCACTCAGTACTACCTTTATATACTCAACTCTTATATGACCTACTACTAGCTTCACTCAGTCTACTAGTTATAACTTACTTCATGCTCAGCTACTCTATATATCTATAGTACTGCTATATTATCACTTTATTCAGTGAGATCACTGTCACCTATCTTTATCAGTGACCTGTCATATATATTCGCCTCGCCTCGCGTCGCCCCGCTTCATATTGTCATGACGCGTTATACTGCATATCCTTGTACCTACTACTTACCTCACTACTTCATATCGCTCTGGCCCCGCTGCTCGCTGGTCTGTCGTCGGCTGCGCGCTTCGTGCTATATGCTCTCGCGTCTTACTTAGTTAATTTACTATCTACGTCTGACTATACTAATATATATATATTCTATATGCGCGCTCACTATACTGTATCACCGTACCTCGCGTCATTACCTACTACTCGCACTCGACTCATATATGCTACATTTATCTAGCTCCGTACTCACTACTATATAGTGTACTACTCCCTCCCCTGACTCATATATTATCGCGTATCTATACTATTTCAGATAGCTCGCTATCTGGACTATATACTTACTACTGCTTTCTCGAATCCTCATTCTTCGCATACAGATATTCAGGGTACCTACCTCGGTTGTGATCACGGCAGCTCGCGTACGCAAGCATTCTTCTTGTTTACGCTAAAGCACTGCTTTGATCGCCTGGCTTCTCTCCGCACCGGCGCCACAGATCGACCGCGTTCGGCCGATGCAAAGCTATGAACACATGTGAAATTGACGAGCGTTTGTTGGTGGGATTCCCAAACTGCCATGACTTCAGAGCTGTCTCGCAGAAAGCTTAAGGTGCCTCGTCATTTTCGCCTCGCCCACACTCCTTGTTTTCTGGCTGTACTAATCATCCGGTGAGCAACCAGGCGACTTCTGGCGCCGTCGCCCTCCGTGCGGTCTCAGCACAACGTGCACGCCCTGCTTGTTCCCTTTCCACTTCCTACCTCTATTCTTATTATTTATTTTTATCGCTAATAACTGAAGCCATCGGCCAACTGGGTGAGGAAAGCTGTTTTGCAGTTAATTGGGCCAATTTAAAAATCTTTTTTAACTTCAAAATATTAATTTAATAACATTATTTTTTAAGACCAACTTCGCATAACAGTTTCAATAAAAAATATGATACATTTTAGTGTTAACGGTCACAACATAAACATTCTCTCTCTCATAGTCGATCTCATCTCTTCTCTTTACTCTCATCTCTCTCTCTCTCTCTCGTCTTCTCTCTTCATCTCTCTCATCTCTCTCTCGATCTATCTACTCTTATCTCATATCTTGTTCGACTTCTCTCTCTCTTACTCTCTCCCTCTAACGTGCTCTCTCTGTCTCTGTCTCTGTTCTCTCTCTCTCTCCATCTCTCTCGCCAGTCAAAGATTTTTCTTTCATCACGCTATACATATAAAAATAAAATATATATTTATTAAACACTAAACACTAAAGCTATACTATTCACCTCACACCCTCCACCGGTATATATATATAGTTAATAAGGGGGCGGATTAATTTAAAACTATATAATACTAGTGTAAGTGAGGGTAGGCCTACTTGACAGGTCATTCATATTACATGACATAAATAAAATAAAAAGAAGGACATTAGTAACTATATATATAGAATACTAAATAAATAATCAGTATACATAATTCTCCCGATACTGTATGCGAAAGAGATGTATTAGTATACCGGAGTACAATTGTTATGTCAATTATTCCTCGGAACTAAGGATGTTAAAAAACGTTAGGCTGCCTAAGTGAAAAATATGATGAATCTGGTCAGACCTCCATGTAATAGGATATCCAGAAAGTGCGGAATAACAATAGATAATATACATCAGATACCATTTCTTCGTGTGCTTTCTTTCTGTACCTTTCTGTTCTAATCGTTCGCATGTTGTGTATGGATCCCAATTTAAGTCGAATAAGTATAATAGACTTAATAATAAATAATATATAATAATAGATGATAATAATAATTTAATTGCAGATAAAACGTATGAATAATGAAATATAATTAAAGTCACATGTAATGATTAAAAGGAATAATAATAATAATAATAATCACACTCAAGTATTCTAAATTTAGAAATAACTCACAACCAATAGAGAGAAAGAAAAGAAGAGAGAAGAATGAGAGAGAAGAAGAAGAAAGTAAATAAAGAAAAGGCGAGAGCCGGCACAAAGGAGCCCGGGAAAAGAAGAAGAATAGGAAGCAGGGGAAGTAGTACGGAAGTGAATGGGAAGAAGAATAATGATAGACTAATAGTTGATAACTAAAAGGTGGTAAAAAAAAGAACAGAGCCAAAGAAAGACACCCAAGAAACGTGAAGGACAAAACAAGGAACCACCATGTCCAGGGAATGTGAACCCGTGCCAGACTAGCAACAGACTTTAACAGTCACTCAAGGCTAGTCTGTGAAGTATTTTTGTCTTCCTATCCTTAATTTATGTTGGATAGGTCATAAAACACTGTCACGGAGTTGAAATAAAATAAAGTCCTGGGCGTCTAAATGGTTTCCTATGAAAATAGAACTGTGTATAATTATGTACCTATTTCAATGTAACACCAACACATTCTGGCCAAAGTCCTAAGCAGTCAGATTTTAAAGAGGTCCTGAAATATTAATAGCATGTAAAGATCATTAATTGTTTATTTATTGCGTAGGGATTGTGTCTGGAGCTGTGGCTAACTCCTGGACAGAGAGTACTCGATAGAAGAGAATATTATAACAGCATTTAGTTAGCGAGAAGTGTATGGTATAGAGCCGATTAGATCGCGGGGAATCTTTGAACAGATGTTTATTACAGTTATTCTTTAATCATATGTTGCTATGGCAAGGGGAAGTGAAGGGCATCTCAACAATCTTATTACAAAGTTAAGGCGATAGATCCGACGCACGATGCTGAGAAATCAGCCTTCTTAGACACGGATACTGTTGCAAGCTTCATTTCCTATCAAGCACTCGTGTGGGCTGATTACATCCTCTTAGCATAGATAATGTCTCTATTGCAGAAGCCGGGAAACATCAAAAGCCCCTTTAACTACCAGAGTTTACGGCAGACAATGCGAAATCGATGATTACCTCCACCACCTTACTCTCATGAACCCGGTATACTCTGCATAAGCCAGTATGAAACAATCAAACCTCACTTAACCACATGGGCCGCGAATCTCTGTTTCCTGAAGTGATTCCTATGTTGTATCTCCACAACATCCTAATGACCCTAAGACTGGATTTCAATCTGTCTAGTATTAGATTACATATACCAGACCGTTCATGCTACTCACATTAACTAGTATCAATATGACATAAGCCAAAACCTCACAGTTGTTCTATAATTAGAAAGACCAATCCTAAAGTGTTTATCTAACTTTCCAATAAAATGAATCGATGTTGCCCCCTGTTCACTATTTCCTAAGAAAGACTAGTTCAAACTTTTCAATCATCGTAAGCGAAGAAATTCTTTGCTGATATATCGGTTTAAATGGCGTTTTGATGGGACCAATGCCGTAGTTCCTAATTGGGCTGCTTTTAGAAAGAAATACATCAGTTAAAAAAATCATATCTGAGAAGCGGAATTGCCAATAGTAATCGGGGTCTGTTCAACATGTTCTATTTTAATACCTTTACAACGAACATAAATTATTTGTGGGCTTTCAATTCGGTCTTGTCATACTACAAGAAACCATGAATATACTAAGAACAGAAGAGAGAAGGAAGAAAGAAGAAAAGAGAAGAAGAAGCAAAAAAGAGAAAAAGAAATAGAGAAGCAACCAGAAGAAGCGGAAGAAGCCACAGAAGAAGAAGAAGAAGAAGAAGGTATACTTAACACGAATGTGTTTTACCTAAAATTTGCGAAAAAAAGTGATTCATTAGAGACAGGTGTCTTATCCATCTATTGCGAAACCTATTGAAAGTTTTTGTCTTTGTTAAATGCGCGCGCGCGCTCATTTTGGTGATGTTAAAAGTGATATGATTGCGAGTGCGTATGTATGTCCTATGATCTAGATTATTCTCGTTTGTCTCTCAATTTGAAGGATTTGTAACACTCGAAGGAGCCGCTGAAATTGTGTAGATTATTTTACAGGTTTATGGTTGTTAAATGGTTATATGAATGATTCTACAACGTTAATAAATGGTTGAAACAATGTTTAATAAGAGTCTGACAGACTTCTATAAAGAAACACACCACACACGATAAGTAGTCGCTAACTATATATACTCACTACCGTATAAGGCTCACTATATTAACGTGTAGAAATAGCTAGGTGTATAGGGCCTGGGCTCACATGAATAAAACAGCGCGAAATACTAATATACGCTAGTAAATACTGACTAGCTATCAGCCGTACCCTATATGCTCTAAGAGGCCCTACTTATATATATACTAGCGTATATAACGCGTCAATACGAAACACCAATGCGCGGCCTCCACCGTTCCTAATAGAGTCATCACTATCTATTATAAGTATAGAATACGCCAAACTCTAGACTAAGGTCATATACATAGCTATATATATCCGGGCGTCTTCCTCCCAGAGGTGCTAGCGCGGTGCGCCAACGCGACATGCGGCCTCATAAAAGGAGCTAACTTAGCTTTTTTAATGGCCCAGTTTAGATATAGAGGTGAAAGTAATCTGTTTCAACATAGAAGGGATAGTTTTGTGTACGCAGCCGACGGATTTATTCCCAAATAAAAGCATTGTTAAAACATTAATAAATGCTCTTATGAAAAACCTTCCTTAAAAGTTGCGAACTCTGAATTCTATACAGTAACCGTACTATATTATTATATATATATATAATATATTATTATCTACGGTATAGATACACCGGTATACCCCGATGTATATATATAATATTATATATATATATTATATATATTTATATATATATAGTAAATATAGAACTTACGGGGGCTTAACCCCCTCGTAACTCAATCTATGATATAACTACTATAGTGAGCAATCTCCACCGCCTCCAGTATAACAATCCTAGCACTAAGCAACTATGCTCAAATAATAATATAAATAAGTCCGTATCATACTTCTACCTATAAACCTAACTCCACTATATAGTACGTCATACGATATATGAATTATAATAATACGATGAGAATGCCACATCACTGCAAGGGCCACTTTTCAGTGAAACAGAAGAAGGGTCAAACATCAATGATAAATAAAAATAATGCAAAGAAAACAAATTATATTACAGAAAAACAAGAAATTAAAACATATCCGGAAGCCTAAACCCCCTCCTCCCTGTGAACCCTACACGCCAGGCCGAGTCCCTCAGGTGAGCGCAAGACGCGGACTTAAATAGAGGAAAGTTTGAAAATTGCAGGGAAAATAGAAGAAAGGCAAGGAGTTCCCACACCAACAAAATGTGGGCTTGGAAGATAGTAACCGGCTTACCAGACCCGGAGTGACCTTGAGTCCGTACTAATATAATCCCACCAACATTTAACATGTTGAGAAGCAAGGCACCTACTCTGTGTACGAAGAGGCCAGAACCGCTAAACCGGGAGGTGGTGAAGGAATGCGGATGAGGTAACAGATTCTCTCGAGCGACCCCTGGCCGTGGACAAACCAATTGTAATACCAATGAGAAAAGTATGAATATCGCACCAACGTCATGTCGCAGTGAGGAAAGAGGATCGCCAAGGGCACATGTGACTTCCATCCTTAAGCCCTCTCCTAAGTACTCACCGCGTCACTACAGGATTGATCAACGGGTATAAGTAGAGCATGCGTACCTCCAAATATAAGCCATTAAACTATATAGGGGGATGATAATAAATATATAATAATTTATACGTGGTCGTAACCTATATAAAAGGTAGTATAGCGTACGCAGTAGTGTTTCCAGACTATTACACCGCTTAACTTCACCATCTCCTCCGGTAAGATCGTAGTTGAACCTCTCGCTCAGTTGTACGCCAATCGCAGGAACGCGTCCTACCTAGTGTTCTTTTCCTACCCGTCATGTGCTCTACTCTCCTTCCACATGCCAACCACTTCAAGACATCCACTCTGATGCGCTCATCAGTTGCACCTTCTTCCACCGGCCACCCTCTCATCTTTTATCTTCGGATACCTGGTTCTGCCCGACAGCCGCTCTACGTGCCACTGGCCGTCCCAATACGCAGGCCAATGTGTCCTAGCGACCTCGTTCCTCTCCTAGGTCCGAGTTCCTCTAACAACTCTCTGAAAGGATTCCGCTCCATACCATCTCCAGTTGATACAAGTGGGACGGCTTTGTCTATGAGTTTAGATTGTTAATGATCACACAATTTCTGCAAGCGTCTCCCCGTTATTTTCGTCACGTCTCCGGCCTATTCTCTCAAGAGCCACTCCCTCAAGGTCCTAATATAGAACTGATTAAAGGAAACTTGGTATATAAACATTCTCATATAATGTGTTTGTGTTGAAAGCTGGCCAGAATCCATTAACCGCATCCCGTACACTAGTTCAATGGTCCTCAGATTTGTTTGTATAAGATATGTGACTACGGGACTATTCACTAAATCTTGAGTACGTTTTTGCCCTTTTAAATCTTTAACACTGGCACAAGGTGTAGGTGACCTGGTGCACCTGCGCCGTCTGTGCCAGAGCGATACCATTTGCCTAGATTGTTAATTAGTGTTCCTTTCCAAAAATTTAATCTCGAGAGTTGAGAGGCATGGATATACTGCCAAGCGAGAGAGCGAGTCAGATCCAATTGACTTTGGAGAAGACATTCTCGAATAAAGAATAGAACAGAACAACAAGTCGGCCGAGCAAGCCTTCCAGGTCTATTTCCTATTGCCAACAACCGACCGCTTCTCATCGACACATGAATTGTCGTTCTCTTTAAGCTTGAAGAATAGTAGTAACTTTAAGCTCAATAAGTGTTGAAGTAAAAATTCATGCGTATTATTTTCCTCACGTGAAGTTCTATGCATAGATTATTTTTAAAGAAAAGTTTTGACCTTACGGACGTGCCTTTTCAGGTGAGAGAAAACTGTGAATCTCCTGAAGGTCTGTCTGTCCCTAGAGATCCAAGGTGAGACGTGTGAATGAATAGACCGAGCGCCTCGTTCAAGATCCAAAGTGCTATCAATGTTCACTCGTCTATCACACTCCCACCCTCTTACGCCGCAAGTTGAAACGGAGACGGCGCTAGAGAAGAATCCAGCAGCAAATAGTTGAAGCGTGCGCGAGTAGTTTTTGTGCCAAACAATACCACGGCTACAATGTAGACTATATTAACAAGAGAGGGGGGTTAAGTACGATATGATCTATAATTAGACAGCACCACTAGTAAAATATTTAGCAGAGCTAAGAGATGCAGCAAGCGCATCTCGAGAAGTTTTAAGCTTATGTTATATAGTTTAGAATACGCCACTAGTCTACTATTATAGTATATATAGTAACCTCAGCTCAAGCGGGTACTAAGTAGTATACTGAAGAGGGGTGATATAGTAGTAAGCGCGGCTATATGAGATAGTATAAATGATATTATAAGTCGGAGCGGTATACATATGATATCACGAGTGGGTATAAATAAAAGATCTTCAACACCAGCTTTAAGAAGAAGCGGATTGCTCCTAAAACCTATATATTAATACACCATGAATAAAGTTGGTATTTTGAGTGAGTAACATAAGTATATATATATATATATTATATATTATATATATAGTATAATATGTATATAGCTAGTGCAGTGTAGGTACGGCGCACGATATATGGGTTAGGGTAGAGTTAAGTGAGTGAGTAGTAGTAATGCAAGCGCCATAGTGACTATATAGATATAGTTATACGCTCGGGTGGTAGGCGTTCTGGCCGCTACATACTATATGATGTATATACGTGTACTGGGTATATAAGTGAGATAACTGATTATATACTGTCTAGCTCCTATCATTACTATAGTTTAGGGGCTACTAGTGATTATATTATATATACTTTACTGGGGAAGTAATGCTATCACACTCAGGTCAACTAGGGTAAACTCAGGGTACGGCGTATAGAACTATATACAGTACGTAGTATACATTAGGGGCTCACTATAGTAAATATATCAGTGAAAAAGGTATATAATATATGGTACGTAATATATATTGACGGTATAGAAAAATACATACTCCCCCCCTAAAGACAAGTCCCTATATTATATATATATATATAATATATATATATATATATATATATATATATATATATATAATATATATATATATATATATTTATATATATATATATATACTAGTAGGAATAGACTGTAGTATAATTAAAAAAAAATAAATAAATAAAAAAAAATAAATAAACGGTATGGTTTCAAACAATAAACAACTAGATAATAATATTAATATATATTATAAAAAAGATAATATTAGATAGAAAAATATAATATAATGATAAAATAGATAATAAAATAATGAATAAAATATATATATGTAAATGGATGATGAATTATATATATAAAGGGAATAATTGAAATAAGTATAGATAATAATATAATAGTAGAGTTAAAGATATATAAAATAAGAATATATATAGTAAATAATATAGCTAATATATGGTTAAAGTAAATATATTAAAGAAAATAATAAAAAGCAATGGTTATATATATATAATATATATATATAAAAGATATTTGGGGATGTGTAGTAAGTTACATCTATTATTTCTTTGCGCTCTTTAATCTGAATTCTCAGGAGGTTTCTTCGGAGAAAAAAGTTCGCTAATAATACCATTATAATAATTATAATAATAGGATTAACACAAATATTCCTCTCTACATTTCTATGCACCTTCTCAGTAATCAAAGAACTTTATTAGATGTGGCTAATAGTATAATATATAACGATAATAATATAATATAGATATATATAAGCTTCCTAAATACCTCACTTATTGTTGAAAGGAATATATAACTAGGCTAAATACTAAATAAAAGGTAGCCTTAATAATAATAATAATATATATATATATATATATATATAGGATATAATATAGGATATATTATATATATATAGTATAAAGTATATATATATATAATATATAAAGTACTACCAGGTTATATTGAATAAAATGGATATTTACTAGAAACCTAACCCTATAATAAGAAGATACATAATGTAGAATAAATAAAGTATAATATAGTATTATAGACCTATAATATATATAGATACGACGGTACGACTAAGAGGCACTAAGGCCCTAGACCTAAACTAGTATGATATCCTATAACGAGTTGGATAGAAAGAATATTAAACATTATTGACGAGACCCTCAGCCTAATAATGATGGTTATAGTGTAGTTTTTGTAAAATAACTATTCACTATTAAAATGTTCATTGGATTGAATAAAGTTATGATTTATGCCTCTCCGTCGTAAATTTTAATTCAGACTTTTGGAGTGATTAATTAGACAAAGAAAGAAACAATTTTAGCAGAAACTAAGTTGCATTCAAGTGAAATTTAGTGAAAGGGTTAAATCTGTATAAGCCCGATTCTTCTTTCTCTGAGGCATTGACTCCCATGTGGTATTTACAGAACGATTGAAATCGTGATATAAAAATGACAAGAAATAAACCACTGCATAAATTAGAGAAAAAACATTAAAGAAATGAAATAAGGTCATTAAAATTAACAATAGAAAAATTAAATTTCAACAATTTTTACTGCGTGTTTTCTTTTAAAAACTACCAATTTGCTCAGTTTAAGCATTGTGAAAAGCAATTATTCATACCGTTTCATGTATCTTTTCGCCGCAAGTACGAAAGTGCAGATATCAAATTGTTCGGATATTTCCTCTGCTTGACATTCAGCTTAATGTGAATATTTCCCCAACAATTGAATGAAATATTGGACGGGTTTAAATACGTTTTTTTTTTTTTTTTTTTTTTTTTTTTTTTTGTTAAAACAAAAAGCAGAAGTACTATTAAAAATGTGCCACATCATTCAAAATGTTATGATAAAGAAATTCGAAGAAAAAAAACTTCTTAAAATGCATCTTTATCTCTGAGAACAAAATTGTTCATGAGAATGATGAAGCAAATAAAAAAGCTTTTTGAAAACACTAAGAAGCCAAGTAAAGAATATTTCTTAAAAGATTGTTATCATTAAATATAAGGAATATTAAAAAGGCACAACGAGTATAACCTCAAATAAAACTGAATTATTAAGGTTGCAGCAAATTGTCTTCCACTATCATTTTGGTTTCTATATTTGTTAGCATTTGTTAACTTAAATGGAGAAATTGCAAAAGTATTTGAGATTTCATTAGAACATGGTTTTAATATTCGGAAGAGGACAATGGAATAGTCATGTAAGTTAAAAGAATGTTTTGTTGTACTTGCCTATATTTATATAATTTTGATCCGGTAAATTTCTTTAAGACTATTAAAGTGCCAACGATGGTGTCAACTGTAAAAAAAAATATATATATATATATATACAAATAAAAGCGTAGTTTTTGACTCTCATATGGGATTTTCGATTCAAATTGTTTATTGACTCATCTTTCCATATTTTCAAAGAGATCGAAAACCGTATGAGTAAAAAGATATCCTTCTTCCATCCGACAGTTTACATTGATGCAGAAAGCAATGCTTATTTCGCCACGAACTCTCACAACTGATATCGCAGTCAGTTCGCTTTTACGCGTGTGCTAACTAGTTCTGTAACTTTTCTCTTTTGCGTTCTCCTTGACTTGGCCAAACCTATAAATTTTTTCACCATATTCCATACTTGAACCAGTAAACAAATAAATGCTCGCTCAAGACGCTGCTGACACGAAAGTTGAATCAATATGAGGTAGTTTTCCTCATTTATCTTTACAATTAAATTCTGCGCTCCATCTTTTCATTAGAATTCAATTAAACTATTTTATTAACTTTATTTTATCATCAGTCGTTTGTTCATGTTACCGTTTGATAGGAAAAGAAAATTCAAAATATCAGTTACAGGAAAATTAGTTGATTTTCTTTCATTATTGACCTTCAGTTCTGGTTCTCAAAGGCTCTCTCGATGACACTTTCTGTTGAACTTAATTTGTTTCATCATTGTTAAATTTAAATAATTCATATTTTGATCCATATTTAGCTTTGAGAAAGTTTTTACATTTGGTTAAGAATCTATGTAATTTATGAGTCCATATATAGTTATGATTATATGTAATTTATGCTCAGAATGATATTTATTTGATTTAATATTATGCAATAATTTAGAGTTTATTTTTTAAACAACTTTTTGATTTGTTATTTTATATACTCAATCACAATCTTTATGCGTATACTCTACCTCTATATAATTATTTTATTATCTATTATAATTATCTTATTTAGAGTATAAAATATACATTTAATAATTATATACAATCGTATATATTATTATTTAAGAATTGACTAATAATTTAGATTTTACTTCACTATAAATATTTATTATTGAATTTATATTATAGATGAACTTAGAAATTTATTTCATGTTAGAATGTTTGATTTTTTTCGAAACATACTTAAAATATAAATTGCAAACTCTTTACGTGTATTCATTGCATGTTATTATCTAATTATTATTAATACTATAATGTTTTTAATTATAATCGATTTTTCATATTTATTGCAGATTTATTATTATAATTTCTTTTTTACCTATTCCATTTAACTTCATTACTTACTTATTGGATATTTTTATTTCACTTCTATTTATTATAATATTTCAATTTGGGTCATCATAGTAATATTTTCTTTAAGGTTATTATTGTTATATTATAGTTATATTTATAAGATAGTTTATAATATTAGGTAGTATCATATAGTTAGTTATGGTAGTTATAGCGATAGTATAGTTAAGTAAGTATTCAACAATGGATACAAAACTCGATCTTGGATTTTAAATCTGCTTTTGGAAATGATACATGAATTGATTATTTTTATTATATTTAATATCTTATAACCTTTAACTTTATATTATAATATTAGATTATATATATAATTCACTAATAACATTTCCAATAAAATTACATATGACAATATATACTAATTTATTTAATTGTATTAAATTTTTATAAGATTGATATTCATTTTCCTATTAGTTATTTAAAACTGGTTATCTTTGTATTTATGTTTACAATGCTTACTTCATTATTCACATCCAATTACTATCATCCCATCATATCAGATATATTTTATTCTTAGGAATCTTTAAATGAATCGCTTTATTATTAGCTCGATTAATTTATTAAAAATTTGTCCGTTTATCAAAGAAAGGATGATGTATAGTAGGCCATTAGGATTATCATTTTAGAGTTTATTCTTCCTTAGAATAATTTAATTATAGATTGTGTATTGATGATTGGCGGATGAAAGGAGACTAAAACTGGTGTATTTGTTGTAGAGATAGTTAAATTATAGTGGAATTGTCTTCAAAAAATAGATTAAAATTAATTGGATTATTAATTATTGATTATATTATTATTATTGATTATTATTATTATATTATTTAATATTAATTATTATTTGTACTTATTACTTATTACATTCTTAATCTATTCCTCTCTCCATTGTTAAAGTGATTAACTTGATGCAGTTCAGTTGAGGGTAACTAACATTTGATTCAGTTTTACTATTGATTCTAATTTCAATTATACTGAATCTACTCTTATCACGCATATAGCGTAGATTATTAAGAAATCTATTCGTCGGTAAAAGCTCACCAAATTTTGGCAGAGGTCATCTGGTGTCTCTACAGTGGACATCGCTTCTGGCTCGACGACAGGTGTCACTACTATTGGCATCTTACCACCGCGGTCTCTGCACTCATATCGGGGACTCATCAATAATCCATCACTCGATCACTAGATCCTCCATGGTCCTCTATCTGGCACCCTCTCTCATTCATTGCTATCCACTTTCCAGATGGATCCCCTATCCAATTCTTAGATTCTGATGCTAGCTGTCACACTTTATAGTTATATTATCATTATTGGGAATTTATTTCACACCACACATGTCTACTTCCTCACTGTTCGTTCTACACATTCTGCAATTTTCACTTAGTCTTTTCACCTAATACACGTCCTCAACATCATCTATACTCTCGCTTGTCATAGATTTTAATTTCTTATCACACTACTCCTCTACTACAACTGATCATGGCTCCATGTCCTCTGTTCCACACATTATTATGGTATTATTATATGATTATATTATATACAATATACAGTATAGGTTGTTCAAACACTTCCATCTGTATATAGATTGGAGCAATTACCTGAGAGAGATTTGTTTCAATTATATATATTTATTTCTATTACTAGAATGTGAGTTTAAAATATAAGTAGAACTGGTCTTCCCTTGGAGATACTAGGGCACATATATATTATTGAGCTTCAAATATCATATTATTTATTATTATTATTTATTCTAAATTTTTCCATTGCAATCCCATTCACTCTTACTTCATTTATTCCAATTGTAGCTATTGTCCATTATGATATTTATTTAATTCTGAGTTCCATCTATATTATTTTAACTCTCATATCAGCTTATTGGTCTATTAACCTCCAATCAATAATCTTATCTTACTTCTAAGTTCATTATATTATTTTATATATTATTATATTATTATTATCTAATTGATTAATTATTTATGTATTATTATTAAGGTATTAATTATTATTATAATTATTACTATTATTAGAGATTGCTACATATATATATATTGATTTTATATAACGTTTTTATACTTTAATTTCCAACGTTCGAATATTTATTTTTGGGTGGCATATTTAATTTCCATAAAATAACCGTTGAAAATAATTACAGGAAGAAAAAGAAGATATATTTACATAGATTTCCCTGACCGCGTTTCGTCTCATACTTGAGACAACATCTTCAGAGAATTGTTTCTTGTAGCGAATGGCATCTTCATTTGGTATAATGTTTGTAAAAAGGTGAATTCAAGTGATGAGTATGAGTCGCGAC
>JABUQX010003707.1:22500-27500 GCA_015478945.1 Trachelipus rathkii | reverse complement strand
GTGGCATTCAACTAGAAAAAGGATAAGATCATGGCGGCGGAGAATGAAAGTTTGTTGAAGGTTGATAGGGGTGGTGACCGAGAAGAGAGAGAAGAAGGTAATACTGAGTAAGAGAGGAAGTTGGGGGTCGAGCGGTAGAGATCTGATCGAGATAACAATCTGAGGATGGTATGGACGCAATTAAGAAAAGATGGATAAAGGAAGATACCCGGGCGTAGGGAAGATCTTAAGATTGTTAAGCTGGCAGACTGAGGTCGAAGAGCCCGGCGGGCTACGATCAAAGCGAACAGATGGAAGGATGATCGGTGGCGGCGGTGGCGAGGAGAAGGTTGGATTGGATCAGTGAGGAACATCGACTGTTACGAAGAGAGGTCCGTGAAGAAGCATTGCATAACGAAGGGGATGACCCAAACGGCCGTTCTTTGTCAGAAAGTCTGTGAAATATTATATATAATTATATATACTATATATAAATATAGTATATAATATATAATATATAATATATATAATATATAAATATATTATTATATGTATATATATAGTATATAATATATGATATACGTTCTGAGACTTCGTTGTGTAACAGAATTCTATATAATTGGCTCTGAGGAGCGTTTTGTGTTAAATTCAGTTTATTGAGTTTTTCAATGGCTTTGAGTAAATTGAAAAGGTGATTTGTGTTCTTGAAAGCTGTTTTTAATAATTATATGGTTCAACTATCAATATTAAGATAGGCACACTAAAGTTTACAATTTCTTTAAGATTTCAGTTAAATCTTCCTAAAAAACAGACTAGTAAGTTAAAACTTGCGCAAATAAACCTTAATCTTTATGAAGGTTTGCGGAAATTTGTATTCGGAAATGGATGAGATTTTGTGGTATCTACAGGCTTGCATAAAACAATGGTGACTTTTGTAAATAGAGTGGTATATTGTTTCTGTGTAATTATTGAAACTCTTATAATAGTTCACTGATTAGTATGAAAGTTTAAATTTTTCGTGAGCTTTTCTATGCAATTGAAGTATTGTCCAAAATTCTTTAAAAAGATAATAACACAGATATTATCAGAGCACGTGGGACGGGAGCTGGTGGGGAGGGTAAGTACTTATTAAGAATAAACCATAATTATTTTGGAGACTGGAATGCATATACTTTCAGAATCATTTGCATATTACTTGGAAGTGCGATTGAAGAGATAGATTGGTGTACGAAGAGCAAGATTTTTATCACATTGTAAATTAACTCAATTAAGTGATAAATAATTAAATAAAAATTAAGTGTAGTTGTAAGTAAGGATTGACAACTAGAAAACACTTATATTCATTGTAGTTATTACGTAAATATGTGAAACGATAGATTTTGTATTTCGATATAAGTAAGTATAATTAAGTTGAAATATAAATAAAGTTAAAATCACCTTGGTATATTAAGAACAACAAGGATACTTATTGAGAAAGAATATAAATAAATAATAATTCGTAATCCGTTGTTGATATAGAACTTTGTTAATGCTAACTGTTTATTTATACGTAAGTTCTAAAATATAAATAATATATATGGTCTGTATGTATATTTTGTTCTGTTTATGTATATACGTATATTGTTATGTGTTATGTATATGTGTGTGGGGTTTTGATATAGTGTAGGTTTTAAGCTTTTATATTTTTTATATTTTTTTATATTTTTATTTTTTATATTTTACAATATTTTCATTTACCTTTATTGTTTAGTGTTTATTGGGGGTTAGTTCGGCTGAGCGGGTGGGGTTCAGGTGTTGGAAGTGCCGTGGGTGGGAAGTCCGCACAAAAACTGCAGCCTGGGAAATAGTATATAGGAAAAGGAAAAGATGGGTGAAAGAGAGTACATTAAGGGTGGGGTTATGAATGTGAGAGGGGTAAATGAAGATTTGAAGAGGGAGGAAGTGGGTTAATGTTTGAAGAAAGAAGGTTGGATGTGTTAGGGATAACGAAACTAAGCTGAAGGGGAAGAGGGAGATGGATTTTGGAAATTACAAGGGTATGATATCAGGGGTGAATCGGAGAGTGAGCGGGGAGGGAAGGGGTAGGAATAGTATGAGGAAACGAGGTGGTGGGATTATAGGTAAGAGGTGTGGTACACCAGGGTGAGTTTCAAGGATAATGTCGGGTAAAGTGAAATTCGGGGGGAAATGTGGGTTTTTTATATGCGCATATGCACCATGAATGCAGCGAGGGAGGAGGAGAGAGAAAAGATTTTGGAATTGAGTTTGAATGAGTGCTGGGAAATTTTGGGGTAAAGCGATAGAAATTTGTCTATCTGGGTTTAAATGCAGGAGTGGGTAGGAGAGGTGGTGGGAAAGAATAATAGGACCATTTGGGGTAGGGGAGAGGAATGTTAATGGAGAAAGTCTGTTAGACGTTTGTGTGTTGAAGAATGAATGATTGTGGGGAATACGTGGTTCAAAAAAAGTGAAATATCATAAGTATACATGGAAGGTGAGATAAGGGGGGGAGGGCGGTACTGGATTATGTGGTCGTACAATGCGGGAAGGATAGAGATGATATAGATTTTGTAAAGAAAATTGTTATTTAGAAAAGGGGCCGGGGAGGGGGATACGATCACATATTGGGGTGGTTGCAAGGTTAAGGGTGGGGAGGAGAGGTGACGATTAATTAAAGGGGAGAAAAGAGGGGAGAGTGGAGGTGATAAAGGTGAAAAAATTGGAGGAGGTTAGGGTGTAAGAGGGAGTTTAGGAGAGGTATGGAGGACAGGTGGAGAAACGTGAGACGGATTGGGTGGAGGTGAGGGGGAGTGGACGAGATTTAGGAGGCAGTAGGTGAAGAGGCTAAAGGGTATGTGGAGTAAAAAAGGTGGGTGCAAGCAGAAGAGGGAGTGAATTGTGGAGTGAGGAGGTGAAGGAGGTGGTGAAAAGGAAAAGGAAGCTTATGTGAAATGTTGGGGAAGTAGGAGAGAGGAAAGCTGGGGAGGAATATAGAAGGGTTAGGAGTGGATGCAGCAAAGGGCGGTGAGAGGGCGAAGAGAGAGTCAAACGATGAGTGGTTGGTTAGAAAGGTGACGGAAAATTTTGAAACAGGAAGTATGACAAGGTTTGAAAGAATAAATAAAAAAGGAAAAAGATAGGAGGGGTGCACAGAGGATTAAGGGAGGAGATGGGAGTGGATAGAGAGAGGATAGGGTGCGGAACGAGGTGGGGATATTTTATGGATTATTCAATGAGGTGGGGAGGGGGGAAGATTGCATGAGGTGGGGATGGGGAATGTATGGGAGGAGGGGGAAATGAATACAAATGGAGGACAATTATAAAGCCTTGAGTAAGGAAAAAAAAGGGAAGTCCGCAGGTCTGGATGGTGTGAGAATGGAAATGTTTACAGAAGGGTGGGTATAAGGTGGAGGAGTGGTCTGTATAGGTTTATAATAATATAGTGTTGGAGGAGTGTGTGGTAGCCGCAGGATTGAAGGATGGTTTTTTGGTTCCCCTGTATAAAGGGAAAGGGGGATAGGAACTGAAGTGGTTATAGAGGTATAATGTCTTTAAGTGTGTAGGGAAAAGTGTATGTAAATACTGATTGAGAGAGTGAGTGGGTTAACGGAGGGAAGAATGGGGGAAGAACAAGAGGATTTAGGGAGGGAAGAGGGTGTTGGATAAATGTTACACTAAAGCTTGTGGAAAAAGTATTGAGAGAAAGGGAAATGAATGGGTGTGTTTTTTAGATTTAGTGAAAGCATATTAGAGTGAAAAGAGGTGAATTGTGGAGCTGTTGGAAGAAAAATCGAGTGGGGTAATTAGGTATAGGTACAGCATTTTAGAGTTAGTAGAATGTGTGTGAGAGTGTTAGGTAGGGGAGAGTGGAGATGTTGGGTGCGAGAAGACTGAGTGCTTCCAGTGGTTGTTGTTAGTATTGTGGTGTTGCTGTCTCGTTGGTGCCCTATTCAATTTGTTTTATGGTTATGAGTGTTTTGCACGAGGAATTGTGAGGGGAGGGGATGGTGGTGGAATTTGACTAAATTGGTTGAGAGGATGTGAGAGATAGGATAGTTGAACATGTATATCTTTGGGTTTTGTCTGGATTGATTACTGGTTGCTATTTGGTGCTGAAGAGCTGTCGAAGTTGGAGGTGTATTGGTGAGGGTGGAGTTGAGAATGATGATGTTGCTGGTGTAATAATGGAGTTGGAGATGTATTATATAAAAGTTATCCTGGTTAGAGGAGTAAATTTTGTAGTGTTTGAGGAGGAGTAAAGTGAGGAGGGGAGGGTTAGAGGTCGAGCGTTGGGGGGGTGGAGTTCTGGTGAAGTAGTAAATATTGATTTGTTATAGATATTTAGGGATGGGATTGTGGGTAAGGTGGGCGGACGGGTGAAGGGAGGAGAATTAATGATTAGCATGTGATTGATTGAGAGAGCAAGATATGAGAGCGTCGAGGTGGTCCTAGAGAGAGCTATGAAAGGGGGGGTATTGTTACACAGATAAGCGAGAGATAAGTATTGTTGTTAAGAATTATTTTTGTACTCAGCGGTGTTGTTATTGGGTGTGTAGAAGCGGGTGGGTGTGTTAATTGCCTATGGTCCAGGAAGTAAGTTGGAAGTATGTGTTGGGAGATTGAAGGGTTGTAGAGCGCGTGTTTTTGTGGGAATGTTAGTAGGAAGGGTGAGAAGATAGGATTAGGGTGGTGAGTGGAGAGGATTGTAAGTGGATGAATGGGTGTGGTGGGAAAGCGAGAAGGGTAATGGTTAAGAGTGGTAGATGCGGCATCTGGTGAGATATGGAGGATACATTGAGAGTGGTTGTGTGTTTTATGGAGAGTATGGGAGTTGCGGAGGGGAATACGGGAAGTGGAAGGGGGGGAGACCAAGAATGTGGGGTGGTTGGATGGATATATATGAATCTGGAAGGAGGGAGGGATGAGGGAGGAGAGGATAGGGTGTTGGCGAGGGATATAGTGTGAATGGAGGAGGTGGGTGGGGCGAGATTGAAGGGGGGAGTGTAGGGGAGAGGGCTGTA